>JAQIWC010000027.1:0-17909 GCA_034694605.1 Folsomia penicula | reverse complement strand
CATTTAAGTCCCTTCCGAAGTGAGGAAGGAAAAAGTTGAGTTCATTTCCAAAATGACAAACTTTTTAACTTTGATGAATCTCTTAAACTTAACCCAAACTTCTGCCAAGTGCCAAGTGCTCTTGCTCGGTGCTCCAGTCCTGGTTTTAAATGACTGACCGACCAAAGTATTGTTATCTTGTTTAACCGTTTTCTTGCTCGGAATACAATTTACAAGAATTTCCAAGGATGCAATTATAAATAACTCAACGGTTTTCTCATCCCACAAATAATATTCCAATGCATATCACAAAACCTTCAGTGCAGCTTCATACAGCCCGAGTCAGTTAGTAGTCATTAATCGAAAATTCATCTCCTCTCCGACTGATATCTAATTTTCACAATCACTAAAACATTTTTTCAAATATGTACCAATCCTGCTTATTTTTGCACATACATACATACAAAAGTAATCAATTGCGTTGATCTACATGTGTGCAAAATTTGAAGTTGCTATTGTCGCTAGGTCAAGTAGGTTTTACTGGAGCGTGTCACGGACAAACAGACGGACAGAAATGGCGGATACATAAAACCTGACTCGGGCTAAAAAACGATAATATTCCTTATTTCCTACAAATTTTTTTCTATGTGCAAGTAAGTGCTATACACCTTCTTTCCATCCAGACAGGAAACAAGCACACCAAAGCCACAGGTTGTTGTCTTAATTGTTCGTGAAGTGTTCTTAGTTTATTTTCTAGTAAAGCCCTGCCCTGCCCTCCTAAACACCCGTTCCTGCAATTAGCCATCGTGTCAATGTGTTAGTCTCAAGTGATTTGGCTGTTCACCTAAAGATGGGTGGATGGGATCACGACATGACATCCACATTCAGTGTTGGATGGAGGATTTTATCACACACGCATCCCACTGCCATGCAATGGTCCAACCCGGCTGGTTGGCAACAAACAATTTTGGGAGAAATGTTCCATGGTCGAAGAAGCATATCTCGAATTTTAGAATAATATTATTGAAATCAAAGTGGAATCTTGCGTGACAATTTACCATACACACTTTTGGAATAAACTGCATCCAAGGATCCGACCAAGGAGAAAATCTTATTTTGGTGTGGTGTGGGTTACCTGTAATATCTAAATCCATGGTGTGTGTGTGTCAGACCAGACCTTTGCATGCAAGTCTGAATCAAATCAACCTGCAAATTTCAGTGTTCATGTTCAGTCGTCAGTCCGACATGTACATTCCTATTTAGTGAACTTAAGCATAAATACATATTCTTTGGTCTGCAGACTGGTTTTACTCTCTTCAGTTTGTGTGCTAAATAGGGGCGACTGGGTTGTTGTACGTCTACCGGAAAATAAATGGTAGGAGAGGCACAGGACTGAGCTGAGGGCGGTTTTGGAGGACGTCATGGGCGGGTTTGTATCATGTAATAGTGCCATGAAATTTTTTTAAGTTCAAGCTTTTCGTTAATACTAACACCACAGATGTAATGAGGTACTGGTCAAGCCGGTAAAATAAATTAATAGGGCTCAGGTTACATTTAAAACTTTGCCTTGTTGATTTTTTGAGTCTGTTAAATCCTGTGGTCTGGTTTCAGTCCTCAGTTCAAACCAAAAATACATTCATCGAATGACTTGCATACTTACACACTTTGTAACTCGGTGATGATTTTTTCAGGTCAAAATTTTATACAACTATTTTCACCTCAAGTTATCATCTCGGATGCGATATTGTCAAGTATTTGAAGTTACTTGGTTTGGGCATTGATTTATCTGGGATTACATAGATTTAAATTCCCGACCTGACCCGACTGAACTAACCAACCTCTGTGTAGGCATGTAGGCATGTTTATTTGATTAGCAACTTTTTTATCTTTAGCATCACTTCACAATGGTCGCTCAAGTGTGAGAATCAACGGTTTAAAAAGTGCTAACAAGTGGCATATTATTTCAAACTTGATTCATTCAATTTATGCTCAGCCGTATGCACTATGTAAACGAGATAAAGAATTGATTTGACTGTTCAATTAAAGTTATTCGAGTTGTGCTCGTAAATATGTGTAGTTTGGTTGGGTGTCACCAGCCACTACAATATTTGAACCAGTAGTTTAAATGCAACTTCTGAGAAAAGTTTCTTTTTGCAACGGACTGATTTCCTATTACTATTTACGAAGGAAAGAAAGAAAAGGAATGCGGACCAGACTGACTACATAGCTGCACATGGAACAGAATCCTGGTGCAATGTTCATGTCACCGCTTATTCAGTACTTTTTTTGTTGTTGTAGTTCCAAAGGACAATGAGATTAAAGGAAAGACGAAGAGTAAAATGTGTCAGACTGGATGCCAAGATAAAAAATATGCCGTTAATAGTATTCTGCATTGATATAGCCAACTTCACACTCTCTGTCATTATCTGTATCATCAAGTGAATAGGGTACATACACAGTACTCGATACACTTTTAGCTGTTACTCTCTCTGCCGATTCTGGAGGGTGGGTGATGATGTAATATTTACGCTGAAAGTAGATTTAGTTCGAGAGAGTACTTATGCAAATGTGTAATGTGCATAAGTGAGAAACAAACTACTCAACCAATGCGCATCATACTACAAACCATTGCAATGCTTGCAAAAGTTGATGGCTTTAGAAAATGTTTATATAGTTTTGAATAAGCAGAACATTTAACACGTAATATTGTGATTCCAATTTATTCCACTGTTTGGCTTTCTAGCGTATGAATTTGCTTGTACAATAACCGTACAGGCTTTGCATCAGTTTGCAAAAGTAAGTGGTCGGTTGTGTTCTTGTCGCCTGGCAGGGAGCATTTAGCAGGGAATTTAGTTGGAGAGCAAGAGTGGTTGGCTGGTTTTTGTTTTGTATGCATAAGAAGTAGATTTGAAGGCTCGATTTCCTTGTTTTAATGCACTGCAGTAATTTTACTCAGAAATTTATTGCATTTAAGAGTAACACCACACCACCACCACCGCTGCCTTCAAAAGAAGTGGTATGGTGCTTTCCTAGGGTTCCTTTTTCACTGATTGAACTGCGATAAAACGTGTCTGGGCTTTCCTTCACCTGCCTTTTCGACCAAGTCGAGGAGTCAGTTTCAACCATCCAACCAAACCAATGGGCCAAAGGTTGTGGGTGTCCACTAATAATATTTTACCAACTTACCTCTAGAATGACCAACTTAGACATAATATTTCGTTGGTCCATCCAGGCAGCCAAACCAAAAAGTCCAATACTCCGATCCAATTCAATGCAACGCAACATTATATCAACCAACCTGTTCATGCCAAAACTCGGTCATTTTTACTCATGTACTCAACTACATTCATATTCAAGAATTATGTGGCTGGAGGCAAAGAGCAAGGCAAGACGGTAAAAGCCACCAAATATCAAAATTAAGTAATGACCAAAACATTATGGCGTTGCGTGTGGATTTGGACTTGGTCGATTTGTTGATTCAAATCAGAGTTCAGAACACAACACAAGCATTATTTCAGAGAAGGGGTAGAGAATGTGCTTCCTTCTGTGGTTTTTGGTGCAACAAAGTGAGTGAGTGAAAGACGAAAGAGGAATTAATATGGAAATTCTCAACCGTTTTTTTCCGTGGTCTATTTTAATGTGCAGCCAATGTGATAATTTTATTCAGAAACAAAGAAACAATTCATCAATGTTCATATGTATTCATATGACCATGTCCAGCCAGTCAACATTTCCCTATAAGAGGGCAACCTCGCTATCGGTATTGTGCGAGTGAGACGGGGTAAGTTTAATACAATGATCGTCTTTATAAAATAAAGGGGTAAGTATTCTAATATTGACTATTTCTACAAGAAAATAAAGCTTGGTTTTCGATGTGGCATGGTCAGTAAAGCTAAAACATGTAGTTTTTCCTATTTGATGACAAATTTCAATAGTTCAAGTAGTCAAATCTACAGTTCTTTCAAGTTAATGTCAAGAGATATTATTATTGATAATATTGATGCATGCATGGATGGAGAGGCAGGAAGAAGCCTGAATCTCAGTTATCTTGTCGGTGTTGAAACCTTGGGAAGGGAAGCTCATATTTATGTATGTGTGACATTAAAATTCAAAACTGACGATGAGTCGGTTGTTGATTGTATTGAGCATCCAGAAATATAAAGAAAAGATAACAGCGTGGAGTGGATGAATGGTGGGATCAAATCACATTGGAAAAATTATCATATGGATGTATGCACTCAAGTTCCAGTTCCATATTATTATTAAGCAGCTACTATTGAATTTTGAATGAATGAAGTCTTTATCTTACTTTTTTCCATATCTTTCTTTACATTCGTTTATACCGTGTTGACCTGTTGTTGGGTTCTCTTGACTGGAGCAGAGTCATGAATGTATTTTAACAGTTTTATCAGAAGTATTCATGGAGTAGGCATGCATGCATGCACATATATTTTGTACAAAAATGATATTGTTGGTCATATCGGTAGAATAAGTGAGTGAGTAAGCGGAATGATTCATGCCGAGGAGAAATGTACCGTTAAGTATTTCTCAAGACTTGACTATTTCTTGCATAATCGTACTGCTCAATCAATTAGAAACCGGAGATGTCTGGCTGGAACGGAGTAGGTATTGTATGCATGTGAATTGGGGGGGGGACAGTTGAGAAATTGATTCCCATGATCTGATCATTGCGAGAAAAGTGACACTTGGAAGGAACGCAAGGGTTAATCTCAATCTCTTGGATTTCTTTGCAGTGTGTAAGTTGAGCTTGTTGGTGGGTTCATGATAACCGAAATGGATTGTGTAAGTTGTGTAGAGTGAACTGTGGGAGGATAAAGATATGAAATGATTATTTCCTATGCATGTATATGAATGGATGGATATGTATCTATGAGCAAAGTATATGGACGGGGTCAGGTCAGTCAGACAGGATTTCATCTTGAAGACGGTAATAAATAAAAGTTTCTCTCCTCTCTTGCAAGTGGTCCGTCGGTTTGTCGTTATCGTTTGCATTGGGTGAATTAGTTGACAAGAAAGAAGTCCTCAAAATGAAATGATAGTTTTGGCTACAATGGAAGCTCAATGGCCGGGCATATGTATAGGCAAGAGTCAAGTCAAGTCAGTCAGTCAGTCCTTATCAGTCTCAGAGTGAAATAGAAGGATCCTTTCATATAAAAGGGGAGAAACAAGAAGATGATAGGAATGGGTGGTTCAGTTTGGTTATTGAATATATACGAGTGGATGTGGTGGTGGTAGCAGCAAGGAAGGCAAGGCAAGTTAGTTGCTTTCAAACTTGTTGACTGCATCCACAACAAAACTAAACCAGCATTTTATAAGGTTGAGCTGACTGACTGAACTGTGAGAGCACAAGTCCATTAGTTGGTTGTGGGTTAGTTTTATAATAGTTAAATTGGATGATGGGTTGGCAAGTGGTAAGTAACTAAACTGAGCATTTGATATTATAAGTATTATTATCAACCTCTTCTTCTTCTTCTTCTCGATGATCCCCATGGCCTGTGTGTGTATTCACGTATGTGTCCCAGCACAACTCACAACTTGCATTGCCCAGCGTTTAAAGTAAGTTTAGCGTTTGGATGAGTGAGCAAAGGCAGTGCCAACGCACAGCGTATAAACTTTGCTCTATCGACACTCTGCCATATTCATCCAACACTCTTCTACTCCCATGACTGGTTCAAGTTGAAGTTTCGTTAGTCAGTTCCCTTTATGGTGAGGTCCTGGATGGAGGTCCATTCTTCTCACGTTCCTCTTTCTCTCGCATTATTAATTAATAGCCAACCAATCTTGGTGCTTCCTGTACTCCCGAAATATTTTCAAAGGGTTAGCAAACCACGTCCACTACTACCCCACACACAGTAAAAGACAACAGTTTCCTTCCACAATGTCGTGCTGACCAATAATTTGTTAGTTTTATGTGCCTAATTTTCTATCTATGTAATTTAAAGAGTGGGAACCGAGGAACTCTCATTGGAGAAAGTTTTTAACTTTATTTGCCAGATATTTAGTTCGAGGAATGGGTGTATTGTTCTTAAACTGATTATAAAAATTACATTAATCTGCCTCGTAGACGAATCTTGACAAACTTTCAATCTGTGGATTTAGTTAAGATTGTTCATGGAATGGGCAGAATGGAATGAAAGCAGTAACATCGCCTACATAACAAGGCCCAGAACACTTCAACTACTTCTGCAACAAAAATCTGGAAATGGAAGCAGGCGAAAGTCGGAGATGTGGAGGGAGAAAGGAGAAATTCACGGGAGTAATGGCTCATCTTACCGGGCAGCATTAGAGTCTAATACTCATCTAATACTGTCAGGTAATGATGGTCTATCTGCTCTGTTAAACCTCCAATTAATACATGCACATCAAACCAATCCGGTGGGAATCAAGAAATTGTGATTAATTCAATCACTCGGAAAAGAGGTAAATAAATAAATGATGGTGATCCTCTGATGCCTTCAACTTTAAAGAAAACTTTGTGAAAATACAAATTTCGCAACACACCCCTTCTCAGCCACTGGAATAAGACGGTGTTGGCTTTTCTGACTAGAAATTGATTCATCATAAATGGAGAAAAGGATGATTTTATAATTTCTGAGTTTCGGCATTCGTAGTTGACTTTTCATGCTTCCCTTTCTTGACTTTGTCTTGGAGCCGTCGAGATTTTATAGCTGCTTCATGGGCAAGAGTCAAAATCCGAGGTAAAAAGAGATGAGAGTTTCACCCTGTCAGCTCTTCAGTGATGAAGGTTGAGCATGAAACCGGTATCAAGATTTAATTATCTTATAACAGAAATGTTTGATTTACGGTTCGGTTTCATTCAGTCAGTCTCGTTTTTAAAAATTACCCTTCAAAATAACCAAACCATATCAAAGTAGCTATATTTAATGAAACTTGCTCAATTTACTATATCATTTAATTTCCAGTTGTATTTCTTTCTTGACTCCCTGCTAGGTCTACCTTCTTCATCTTTCCTGGTGCAGAAATCTGTGACGAAAGGAGCTCAACTTTGATTTACTCACCGGAAACAGGATTGCCGATGAATTTCTGATAGCAATTTACAGATCTCAATCTTTATTCCCTTGTAATAATTTTTAATTCCCTCCTCTTTTGCTATGCTAGTACATTTTATTATTTCATTGTTAATTTTCAATTGTATTTTTTCAGTTCAAAGACTACGTGTGTGCATTTAAACCCTACACTTAGGATCTGTAAGGTGTATGTACGTAGGAAACAGCCAATGCCAACTTACCGTAATGCACAACTACTACAAACATTGCATATTTGTATGTAGTGAGACTTATACTTTCTTGGGTTATTATGCAGTTATTTGTTGGCTAGCCAATTCTTGTAAATACGTTTGTTGTATATCTTTACACACTTCTTATGTAGGCAGATAGATAGAACAAATATACAAGACAACAGCAATTAGAGAGAATTCACTCTTGGAGGAATTCTAGTTATTTTTGGACTATGATTCCATCCATTGAGAAACTTGTACGGGTGTTCGTTTATTTTCGTCGTAGGCTCCGCTGATTTTCAATCGAATCGTCTTACGAGGTAATATTACTATTTGTTGTATTTTCATCCATCTTATTTGCTTAGTTTTCTCAGCAGTAGCATAGCATTGCACTCATCACACCGATACTACATACGTACATGCATGCACACTAAAGATAAGCCCCACAAACTAAGCCATTCGATCCTTGTGTGTGTTTGCAATGCAATACAAATATCTACATGTGTGATGTGATTGGAATCAGGAAGCAAAGTTAGAGCCAGAAAGAAACGAGGAGGACGATAGAATAAAAGTATGCAAGGTATGATAGCAGCAGAGTCACAAACAAAATCGCAATTCCCTTCTCTCTCTCTCATCTTCATTTTTGTCTTGGAGAGATAAGCTGAAGAAAGTGTGTGTCGCCTGTGTTTCTCGATTTTCTTAGCATGTTTCTTGCGGTCGGTGCGTTGGTGGTTTGGCTTTTTTTGAGTCGGGATAAATCTGCAGTAAGAATAAAAAACATTCACATAAAAAATAACACAAACTAAACTTGTACACATACACCAATGAGTAGAGTATATGTGCCATACCCCCAGTTGTTCCCATTCTGTTGAACAAATTTAAGAAATTGAAAATGTTTGCTGCGTGATTTCACCCAATACAATCTCATACAATACCATTAAATATACACCAAGAAGATGCATCTATCCTTATACCATTATTATCACAATATTTCTTTTGTATTGACTTAGTGATTAGACAGCTTCTTTTTCCTTACACGATAATCATTCCCTCCCGACCTGCTGAGACCCCAAAATAACAGACACAGAACAGAACAGAGGAATCAACTTAAGTAAATGGAGCAATATGTAGATAAAGACCAAACTTGACTCAAAAGTCAAATATGTCGCATCATATCGGATTCTATGTTTCAAGAGCTAGTTCATCTCATCAACATTCATTGATACTTTATTACTGTGTGATGTGAAATATACATTCATTGTCCATTCTCATTTGAGATGCATAAATAGTTAAGCAAACACTTTATCTGGAGCAGCAGCATTGGAACTTGGAACTGTGTGAGAAAATGGGGGGAGAGATTCCGTTAGAATGGAATCAGTTGACTTGTTGGAGAGATAAGCTGATGACCCGTGATGTCGTGCTTGTGGGAAAAGAAAATGAAGAAGAGAAGGAGGAAACCATTTCACAAAACTGGGACAAGTGGTTGGATTTGGAATATTTGGATATGGGTGATAAGCATCTCAAATAAATGAAATTTTAATTCAAGACGCATTTTTGACTTTGCTGGAGAAATATTGATGAGGATGAGATCAAGGGGCATCTCACTAAAAAGTTATGCTGTACTTTGCTTACTGTAATTTGACTCATAAATACTTATGTCTCTATGAGCAGTAAATAAGAATGAGCATACATACAAGACATCATCCGTTCGTTATTATATCATCTTCTTGGAAGCATGAAATATGGGAGGATTGAGGTAGTTATATTGCATGAATAAAGTTCGTAAAGAACAACCAACAACCATATATTTATGATGACAAACTTGTTTTCAATATTCAATAGTTTAACTGTTTTAAGATTTATTTCAAACGTCAGCATAACTGAATAAAACCTTCTTTTCATTTATTTTATTGTACATATTTGTATTCCCTTGCCTCAGCACTAACACATATGTATATGTATGCACAACAAAGTTAAGCCAGTCAATTAACCATAAATTGGTACGTTTAACTGGTGGACATAAAATCACAATATTATCAAATAAAAGTTAAAAGAGCACATAAATTAATAATCAATCAAATTCAAGCATAACATATTTAAAAGAACTGCATTAAATTCAGAAATACAGCCTTTTAAAACAGAGAGACGTAGCATAACAGACATTATCATTCATGGGATGCTACGCAAGTACAACAAAATCAAAATTTCTGCTGGACCTCTCCTTCTTGAGGTCGTCTTTCCTATGGACTACTGTCTGCATATCCACACATCCACTTTGTGCACATCATTATCATTCTGCTCTTCTCTGTTGACTTGGCATGGTTAAGTTGGGCAAATTGTATTATTGTTTGAGGAGGTTGGCTATTTTATTCAAGATTTGCCTGGTGTAGTAGTTTCGTTCGGTTTGGTTTGTAATTTGGCTTTTGTGAGACTCAACTTGAAATAATACAAAAGAAGGAATGAAATGCATACATCCAAATATATGTGCTCACTTATTTTGCACGATGTGTATGTATACGTACGAGCTGAAAAAACCATTGGATGTAATGGATTACAAAGATGATAAGATGTAATAAAATGGAGGGCCAGCCGACCGGCCGGGATGTTAAAAACAGGTGTCCACGCCAGTATTCCACTTCATAAATTCTTTATTTTTTCTCATTTTTCGAAAGAAGTTACAAAGTAAAATAATGTGAATAAACGCTGACTAAACCAGTCGCGATTCCGGTTTGGCTGCATTTCGTTAACTCTTCCTTCTTGAATCCTTTCTTTTATGTGTACGGTCGGTTTTTCAGTCTCAACTTTTCCATGTCTAGTCTACCCAAGACTTGAGAAAGATAGTCCAAGACAAGACAAGACAAAAGGCAAGAAGATGTGTTTGCGAGGAGGGATATGCAGTCCTGACTTCAAGTTGGATGGATTGGATGGAGGCAGGCGGGGAGGTTATCCGTTGTGTAACAAAGTGCAGAATACATTCCTAATCCTTTCTGTATTATTTGCTTTTTAGTTTGATTAACCAACTAAACTTTAAACTCAACTCGATGCTCTTTTCAAACAGCTTCAATTCAACTGGGTTCAACTTCAACCAACCACGTGGGTCGGACTCCATTCTCATTTTCATTGTTAGCTCATTTATTTTATTGCATTTGCCATCCTCCTCTTTACATCCAGGACCAAATAATCAACCAAACGGTGGGTGAGTGAGTAAGTAAGTGGTGTGTAACTAAATATAAGCGATTTAATATCTGCTCCATTCTTTGGCAGATTCTTCTTGCAATAGGACTGCAAGTTGTTTTTGTATGCTCCCGTTTTATGTTGTGTCAATTTGTTTGGTACTTAATTTGGGAATTGCATAATTTTTGAATTACATATTTTGTGTAAATTGCCTTATTTAATTGTCTAATGTATTAATTTGTTATTTTAAATAAATAGAAACGTTGACATAATCTAATGTCCTTCTTGATGTCTGAAAAAAGCAGCTAGAAACATGTGAATCTGCTAAGCAATGGTCCCTAGATTTTCACCGATAGATTCGAGTTTTTTAATCACTTCAGGTACTTTTCACCCATGCAGACAGAACCTAAATCTTGGTATCATAGCATGTCACATGTACCTAAAACTCATTCTGGATATAGCATTTGCATAATTAATGAAATGACTGTGATGAAATAAAAGTAGCAAACAAAATGTTATCTGATAACGTTTATCTACTTTCTAAAGATGAAAGACGAGAAGAGGGGGAGGACATATTTAAGAGGTCAAATCATAATGACATTTGAACAATTAGGGCGAGATTACGCACCATACCATTTCATCCCATGGATATTTTCCTTAAGCTCCAGTCAGAGATATTCCTTGTGTGAATGTGTATGGAAGGAAGGCAAACGACACCGAAAAGTTTAAAAAATCCCAAGTTTCATCTCCAATTCATTTTATCATCCACATCCACTTTAATGCATGCTTGATTTCATTTCATACGGAGTGAACAAACGGAACGATTCAGTTTGGATTTGGATTTGAGAAGAAGGCATCCTTGACCGTTGCCTGTTGCGATAAGATAAGCTTCTGTTCACCAGATATAGGATGTCATCATTTATCCCCTTCTGCATCTGGCAGTCTAGATTTGGAAGAGTACAGTTGTCATTCATTGTAATGTATCCATACAACCATACTTGCATTTATGTATGCAAAGCATTTGCCGAGTTCAATTATAATGTACTGCTGTGGCACTATTTATTTATGTTGGTTGGTTTGGAAGGCTGCATGGTGGCTTGGCTGGCTGGGTGTTATTATTATTATTACCAAATACAATTGACAAACATGATGCTAATGCTATTTATCATATTTTTATTATCTCCAGAGCTATGAGGAGTGAGATTATGATGAGTAGATTGAATATCAGTCAACTCAACACATTCCGTGTTAATATTCTTCACATTTTCACAATCCATCCATCCAGGCCTCATTATTATATGGATCATATCATTATCCGCATCTTTATACTTGGCTGGCTGAATGTTCTAACTGAATTATCCTGACTCGTTTGAACTGACTTACTGCAGACATAAATTACAATTAAATAAATAATACCAAGGATGACTCGGATTTCTAGCTTTTTTGAGAGGTAAATAAATGCTTTGATTTGGTTGGTTAGCAGGGGAAAGTACACTGCACATCTTTCGGCATTTGCTACTACTCATCATCATTAACGAGACTAAAAGATTAGCAGCAGACGCACTTTAACCCAATATTAAATAAAACAAAAAAAACAAACATTGGTGAACCAACGGAAAATTTGACTGCATGGCATGGTGTTGTGTTTCATTTTATGGGAGTGAATGAGAATCGGGTGAACGAATGTTGCGGAGAATTTATGTGGTACAAGCTGGTTGTTTTACTAAATGTTTATTAATGAAATTGTACTCGGGTTTTTATGATTGTCGCACTACACTTTAATTGTTCATTTTCTCGCTACTCGTATTTATTAAGGCGACGAACGAACGAATAGCCGATAACGAAAGAAAGAAAAAAGAAAGAAATTTATTATGGCGTCCAGTTACTTGACGAAACTACATTTCCAGTGTAGTTTCACATAGCCCGAGCCAATTTCCCAAACCATCACTAAAATTTTCTTACAAAATTTTTAACTCGATTATTCTGTACTGTACGTTAAGCCGTTGTAATGATAAAATTTATCACATTTGTGATGCATAATTTATAAAAATCAAATAATTTTAGAAAAAATGTAAAAGACCAGACAGACATTACGGGAACATGAGTTACTCCGTCAGACGTACATATTTATGTGTAATGGCATGAATGCATTCTTGAATATGTCTGCAATAAAAAATGTATATTAGATCATCATAAGAGCAATTACATATTTTTATGATGCTAATATTCACCCTGTTTTTTATTATTTCAAGACTCTTGGACTTTAGCATTCAATGCATAATTACAAGACTTACTATTAATGAAATAAAAATTAACTGCTCAATCCAAGAAAGTTTAACACATTTTCAATGAGTCATGAGAATGTATTTTTATACATATCACACAAAGGAAAGAAATGACTAAAAGGGTCAAAATTTTCATAAAAAAACAGAATTACAGTCATTGTTTAATCATATCGGACTTTATTTTAATGCTTTTTTTTAAAGTTTCATACTACATGCCTACTTTGATTCCTTTAAATTGTTTGCACAAAAATCTTTTCCCGAAATACGCAGTTTTGTTTTGTCACTGCAGCACATAGAAATAATGATGCATACTCTCCATTATACCCCAGCAACAATTATTACAAAGAAGGTTTACTCTTTCTTTGCATAAAACAATAAAATACTCATTACCCCCAGTGCATGCAGCATTCCACATCACAATCACACTATCAAATCAACAGACTTTACTTTACAACAGCCAGCCAGTTCAGCAGCCTTTTCAGCAGTGTGACTGGCTCTTCAGCCAGGCCGGTCCTTCCTGATATTTTACTGTATTTTATTTGCGTGCAAAGAATGAATTGGTTGACAATCAGCAATTTCAACCAAAAACTTTACATTGCTTACTACTTAACTTGCAAATCAAATAATCAAATCTAGAAATGAGGTTAATGTGTTGGTCGGAGCAAGTGGCAAGTGGCAGAGCATGCATATTTATGCATGCATGGTGTATGTTACATTTATACAGGTTACACTCTCCTCACTCTTCAGTCTTGCATACATTTGGGGACAATTTATTTATTTATTGCATTCAACCATACAAAACTTCTACATTCATTCAAATAAACAGATTTATTCATTAAATTGACCATTTTTCAGTTTGACATCTGTACAACTAAACTCTCAAGAATGGGAAAAGGTGGTTACACTAAACCAAACTAAAAAAATACATAGTCACACTGATCTGAAAATCCAAACAAAGCCGGAGAAAGTCCGTCACTCAATAATTGCCACAAATTCAAGACCAAGTTGCAAGCGCCATCACCCCTTCTTTCTCGAAACTACCCATCCAGATGGCGCGACACTCGCTGATTTCCATTACCTCTGGACGGTAGACTCCACAAATCATGTAAATTTGGACTAATCCGTTCCAAGATAAGAAGTTTATGGAAATGAACTAAAGACCTGCTACATCAAACATCTTGACCCATGATAACCCCGGCAGGGAGGGATTTAATGAAAAAGGTCCGAACCACTTGATGACCCACAGGGTGGTTGGGGGTTACTCTGTGGGTATGAAATGAATGTGGGGCAGCCACATTTCGGCTGCTCGTTGTTTGCCCTTGAATCACTTTCGACTTCTTCGACTATTTCTATTCTCCCTTTAAAAAACGCTAATTGTTCTCCCTCTCGGTCAACAAGCAGTGATACCCACCCGGTTCCTCCTCCTCCTTCCCTTGTTTACAACCAAACCCTGTTGTTATCCTAACCTTATCATCGGATCGGCTGGCTGATCAAGTCTGCAGGCCTGTCTTTGTCCCACTTTCAATCCCCGATTCCCTACTGCACTTCAGTTTTACATATTATTATTGTTATTATCGAACGGCAAAAGGCAAGGACCTTGCTAATTAATTGTGAAACCGTCTCCCGACCTACCTGCCTGCCTGCCTGTTTGTTATGAAGAATTTAGCAAGACGGAGAAGAACTTAATTATAAATTAATAATTGCTCATGTCATGCCACGCCAGTAAAAATAAAAATTTGTCTGCAACAAAATCAATCAATCAAAAATAAATTAACCATCACATCACCCAATCGAGTCGCCTATTGTAATTACAAATTAAAATGTGCAAACAAGAACCCCGGTGCTGAAGTTACATTGTCAATTTAAATTTTAAAAAAAGAATTGGACTATTACTTACTGCCTACTATTTATTAATTTAATTAAATAACTGCGCGGTGCTGTTTTCGGTGGTTATTAATTAATTAATTAATTAATTAAATACAACACAACTCTAATGCTGCATTGAGAACTAAAGTTATTTGACCAACAAATAAGTCAATTGGAGGAAGACGGCCTTTGCGGAAACAACTGCTCATTACAATTAATTAAATTAGTACAACAAAACAAAAAAACCAACAACAGCAACGAGCCTGCCAGTGGAAATTTAATTCTTTTTTGGGAATCAAAATCAAAATCATTTGTCTTCGTCTTCAGAACTGGAGTCGTCGTTGGTCGTGCACATTGTCAAGCCGTGGGCGTTGCATCCAGGTGGTTCACTGACTTGGATAAGCCCCCAGAGAAGAAGAAGATTAGAGGATTTACCTTCCTCGAAAACAAAATTGAAATTACCTGAACTGATGATTACAAATTCTTCCAAATCTTAAAGGTAAGGGATAATAGCACAAATTATTATTATGATTTAACATTTAGTTTAGTTGGATAAGTAAATGTCGATTGGTATCATTTGTCAAGTAATTTCCAAATTTTTATTAGCATAAATTAAATGGGAAAGTATTCATTCAAGTGTAAGAGCATAGAGCATCAAAAGGAATGAATAAAGGTTTGATTTCCTTTGTTGTTTGGCAAGGATGTATGAAAATGTCAAATGATGAACTTTGGATGGAATACATAAGCAAGGAACAATAATAAAATGGCAAAGGTGAGGTGGATTTTGACTTTTGAGTTGATGCTCTTTGGCTGTGAATATGTAGCAGCCTTATCCATAAGGCTGTTTGGGTGGTGAAAGTTCCAAAATTGGAATCTCTCTCTCTTTCTCCCTTTCATCTCTTGCAACCTTGAATTTGGGCTGGGAGTTTGGGAGTTTGGGTTGTTTGTTGCAAGTAGAAAGTCCTTTTGACATTGCTTTCTTTTCATAACTTTTGAGTTTGATGAGATAAACAATTCACCTACATTAAAATAACATGTTTTTCTCTTAACCGGCCGGCTGTTGTTGATTTTGCTAATTTATGTTTGTCATGTTTTGTGACACTTTTATTTGTATAATAATATTGGTCAATATGGATGGATAGGATTATAGAAAAATGTAAAATTTTGTTATTGCTTTTATCATTTAATCCATTCATTTCATACACAAACATTCATTATCGTATTGGCGACATACATAAATATCTCTCGCTTTGTTCTCTTGAATCCTGAGAATATCTGATAAAAGTAGTAATATCTCCTCTGCAGTCTTTCATTAGAGCTTGCATTTTCTTGTTAAACTGTATGAATGGAATAATTCATTAGTATTGACAATTTTACATTATGCTTGACATTGACATTGACTAACAAAAGAATAACATGAGGTGGACTGGAATGGATGGCTTGTCTGAGAGCTTTGTTTAAGTGAAAATTGTAGTGGTTATCAGTATGCCTTGAAGGTTAGTGTCATCGATATGACCGACCGACATCGTATCATTCCTATGAAATGCAAATGGAAAACATAAAGGGCATAAAACTTGTGTATTCTATACAATAAATATAAGCATGGTATTATCACAAATGGCGGAGATATGCTGTAGTTTTGTTGCTTTTTCTCATAGTGGTGAGAATTTTTTTGTTTTTTTCTCCGTTGTCGTACAATTAGACTGTGCAGGACTTGTCAATTATTTTATTTCATTTCCAACCTTATGCATAATGAACATGCACAGAGCCTGTCATGACATGTAAAATTGAACCGCGACTTATCGGGGGATGATAAGTGATTGTGATTTTTGGCAATGCCAGTTAGTTCAGCTCATACTCAGTTTAAAGTGATCTTCTTATCTAATGTTCTCGAGCTCATGAGATGTAAACAGAGACGAGCATAGTTTTTTTGGCAATGATAAATAGGTGATCGGCCCAGAATCAGAATGGAATAGTTTTGTTTCGGGGTTATATTTTTGTGTGCATCATAGTTTGCGTGTTGCATCAAGTGATGGGGGTATTTTAGTTCAGGAGCAGGCAGGCCGAGTGTATGGATGGATGGAAGTAATGCGGAGAGAAGAGGAGTAAGCAAACAGGAGAGAAATCCTTGTCCTACTTTCATCTCTCCATCCAACCCATAGCGTTTTAAGCGTAACCCTTCCACGACGACCATGTCATTCAGTTCAGTCATGATGTTATACATACGTGGAAGCATATACAGTGCACTTGTTCTGAGGGCTATTGATCTGTTTCTCTCCCTACAAGTCCGGGTTAAAGTAGGTCAGCCCAAGGCCTTCTCGCTCAGGAGTGCTATTAAACCTCAGCCTCTGACTTCCATTCCTGCCTCTCCTCTGCATTTCAGAGCCTGTATATTAAACTCTGTGGAGCAATACAAATGGTCCAAAAACTGGGCTGGGGAACCCACATTTCTGGTGCATCTTTCAGCCCGAATCCCGTTAGGTATTCACGAATGAGAGGAATTTTTCTCATGGAACAAGGACGTTTTTGACATAACAGTCGAATGCCTCTGTTCACCATGGATGGTGGACAAGATGATCCTGTAATCCATATGACGGAAAACCTTCGCCTTTGTCCTTTCTGTAGGGTTCACAGCTCAGACGGAGTTTTAAATTGAAAGTTCAGTCACTATCCTTCAAGAACAGTTTTACTCATTTGACCTTTCATACCGTTTTTGTGTCTTCCATGCTGGTTGGTGATTCTATTTTGATGTGTTTGTTTATCCTTTGTTTGTAATATTTATTCCTCTATGCTTGCATATCATCTGCGCTGGTTTGCTATTTAAAAAAGGATTTTCAAACAAAAATAAATGCAATTAAGAGATCAAGTAATTTCAATTTTCTTATTACTTTGACTGACCAACGTTTGTAAAACTACTATTGCATCACATCAATGATATGACATGCGCTACATATACATAAATGCCATCTTGATTTGTACATTCTGTCTGTAGTTGGCAGTGCATGTAGAAACTGATCTGCTACACGAAATAAAACGTAAATTTCATTACCAACTTCAACTTCACAGGATTGTTAGGTACCTGATACAAACACAAAGAAAAGTAACAAGAATTTATTAAATAGAGAAGTGACATCATTCAATAATATAAAAGTTCAATGCAACCAATGACTCTGCACAACGAGATGAGTAAGTGTTGTCTCATGAATGTAAAACCCTTTGCGTTTTTTTGTTATTATCACCTCAGTATTAATACTATTCACAAAAAAACGTAAGACCAGCTTGATCCGTGACAACATAATAGCCAGAGTAAAAGTATAGGGAGGAATGGGATGTGATAATTGCAATTT
>JAQIWC010000026.1:0-17983 GCA_034694605.1 Folsomia penicula | reverse complement strand
ACTCCAAATATTTTATGATGTTGCTGTGGGCATGCAACTGTAACTGGACCCTGGATTCGGTCACTTTATTTTGGCCACATGATGCGATATGAGTCCTCATTAGTTAGTGGTGGAATATTGTAGAATAGGACCAAGTTCGTTCCATTTGCCGTTCTTTGAGGAGGGAGGGAGGGAGGGAGGTGTGGGAATGACTTGCAGAATTGGTGCGCCATGCACACGCATACGTCACCCAAGTCAAATGGCTTGGCTTGGCTTGGCTCAAGTTGGAGCTGATTAGCCGACATGACTCGGCCCATCAAATCCAAGTCTATTTAAATTCATATCCATGCAATAGTTATTGAATGAATGCATGGCAAAATCTGAGTGTAAATAATCAAATCAACCCTGCCTTGATGTACTGCCACTTTGGAGGATGAGGAGGAGAAGGAGTCTCATTCCGAGGAATGAGTTGCAAGTAAAACAAGGCCTTTTGAGGTTGAAATGGGCACAATTAAGAGACCACGGTCGGTGCTATGCAGGCAGGCAGGGACGTGTGTGTGTGTGTGATAAAGCATTGGAATTGGTACACATGACTGATGGCCAAATCTGAGGGAAGGAGGGATCCTCCTATTATTCCTATTTCTAAGCTTGCATCCTTCTTTTCTTGTGTCAATAGAGGAATGAGCGACGGTCATCCTCATCACCCAGCCACGCTATTTGAGTCTTCTTTTTGGGATGAGTGACAGTCTGTCCGTCCCAACCCTGCACCGTTGCGCCCAGCCCTGCCCAAACCAACCAAACCAAGGCAGAGATGCCAATGCAATGCATCCAACATTTCATCTGAAGAAGAGAAGACAAAGGGAGGGAGGTATTTACACATGTTGGTCTGGGTATGTACAGTTCACAAGCCACGCTTTCTTCTTCTTCCTCTCCGTGGACAAGTGATCCCAAGAGGTAAACAAATTAAGACCAAAATGGAGAGGAAAGAGGGGAAAGGGTGAGGTGAGCCAAGGTGGATAGAACAAAAGAAACGTATGCAGATTTCGTTGGCCGTTCCTACTTATTCGTAGTGAGGCAAAGCCAAGCAAAGGTGGTGGTTCTACTTTAGCTGGATATTTAGCTGGACAAAAAGTTGTAAATGTCGTCAAGTAATAAATTACGGGCTTCTTTTCGTGTTGTGGATGAAGTACATGAGAGGAGAGGAGACCAGAACCAACCCAAGATGTGTCGTCGTCCTGTTGCATTGTTTTCATCTCGAGATGAGAATTACATCAGGTTGCAACCAACCCAGGGATGCCTTGGCTATGTAACTCCAACTTTATCCTATTACTTAGCATCCCCAGATGGGATGGGTGGGTGGGTGGGGATGGAACACAGAGTAAAATACAGGTGGAGGAATTGAATTTTGCACAAATATGGTAATTTAGCATGAATTTTAAGTACATGCACAGCAGTCTATTAAGATTAAGTACGTATTTATATGCAAAGGAACAACTTTTTAAAATATATGTCCCTACTTTGGATTTGGACTGACTGCATGAATGGAGTGGATTTTTTGATTCAAAGATCCAAAGAATTTAATCCACTGGTAAATATCCCTCGAGTCAAGACCAAGTTATTAGCCCTGTGTGTAATCGACACAGTAAACAATGCCAAGGAATGCAAGGGAGGGAGGGAGGGAGGGAGATTGGCCAAGTTTTTTGAGAATCGATTAAAGAAATTGGAATAAAATCTTGAGAGAGTGGATGAGATGAGATGATCATGATCCATAATGATGATGGGAGATTGATACGGAAAGTAACCAGTTTTATGATTACTTTCCTTTGATTTCCCTGACTTAGGAGCACTAATGAGTCCAAGATTAATAAGTGGAGGAGGAGGAGGAGGCATTAATCCTTGAGCAGGGGTAGGGACCAGTTTATTTGTGACTCCCTTCATACATAAATATATTCCTTGCCTTGCCTTACTTTCACAAAATAGGTAATAAATACTTTACTCGGATTATTAAAAATAATCTACAAAATATTTATCCAAGGGGTCACACCCATCCACAAATCGTATCTTACACACCTTATCCTACCCACCCACCTCCTCAGCCAGTAATCAACTCTGTCTTGGTATCCACCCTAAAGTATGGGTCATTACAGGAAATCTATGGCATTTTTACCACCCACCCACCAACCCATTCAAAGGAAAAAGTTTAAATTAAAAGTGCGAATTGCCAATTTGTGGTTGGTTGGTTGGCTAATCATTTCACGCACCCATCATTCCCTCACTCACATCCATCATAAATATTTGCAATAATTCAAAGCTCAGGACATGGCCGAAGCTCAGGAAAGCGTGATTCTTCTCCCTCTCTTTCAAGCCATCAATCTGACAATCCAACAAAGTTGGGCCAAATTAGTCTTCAAAAAGTGGTGGTGGTGGTCGGCTTGGGAGGAAGACGGACAAGTACCCCTTTGGAAATCATCTCTCTTTTCAATTGGCCCTGGTTTAATGGTGCAAATTCCAAAAAAGATGAATGCATGCATGCCCCTTTGCCAGGACAACTCACGATTTTTGGTGAAACTCAATTAAAAGGTGGGTCCCTCTCTCTCACCATCCTCTGTTATTACCAACCACACCACCACCACCACCACCAGGTCATGTAGTGCAACTATCAAGTTTATAATGTAATGCGCGGACCGACCGACCGGTACTCGAATTAAAGAAAAACAAAGTAAAAAAAAGCGTAATGTCGTGTAAAGTAAAGTAATGGAGGCAACATAATTTGGGGGAAAATGAGTGCAAGTATGAAGATCCGGCTGAATGCCAGATCTTCCACCACCACACCACACCCAACCCAACCCAACCCAAGAAAGTCAGGGAATGTCCGGTTCTTTATCCGTCACTCCTCCTTCACTCGTCGGAATATGCAAAGGAAAGAGGGGAACTGACTGTTTGGTGTATTCTGGTGGTCTGGTCACTCACTCGTGATTTCAGAGGTAGACGCCGCGTGGGGGAGGGAGGGAGGGAGGGAGGGAGAGGAAGGTGAAGAGCAAGTGATGTAAGACACCGTGGGAATATTGCACAACCAGGCATGCAAGCAAGCAGACAGGCAGGCATGCAAGTTCTTTGAATGGGAGAGATATGCATGCACCTCTGCCCAGGTCCATACCACACCATCAAGCCTTTAACCAAGACATAAAGTATGAACATAACAATTCATGCAAAAATCCATTAATTTGAACCATTCTCTCCCTCCCTCCCTCCATTATTCAAAACTTAAACTCGATCATGATCATTCTGACCATTTGATGAAACCACACCTTGGTTTACCTGCTCTGAACAGGTCCATTCCTCCATGCCTGACTTGGCTGGGATATGAATGAATACGAATACACGCAAGACAACAGGATTCGAGTGTATGGAAATTGGTGTGGTATGGGAAAATACTTCTTTTTTTCCAAGGTGACAAAGGCAAGAGGATATTTTCTTGATTGTCCTTTCATCCATGATGAGCAATTAGCGATTTAACACTTGAACACTTGAGCCGCACTGCAGGTGAATGCGGGGTCCAAGCCATGTAATTGAGTTGGGTTGGTGGTGGTGGTGGCTCATAAATGTATCCTCCAGGCATCATAAAATGAAATGAAATCACGGCTGAAATCCATTCATTCATGGATGCGTGGATGGATGCATAATCCACCAGGGCAGGGCAAAATGTTGTGTGTAAAAAAAACAGTAGCAGTGGCAGTGGCAGTAGCAATGGAAATTGGTGGCCAAGCCTGGAAATTGTATCTGGACCACAATTACGGTGGAGAGGAGGGAGGGAGGGAATCAAGTCAACTACTTTTCTTTAATTTGATGATGTTTTGATGACAGACGGAGACATGACGGATCACTTGAGCCAAAAAGAGAGAATACAAATCACCGCAGTTCCGTCCGTCCCCTCCGGGGATTACTTGGTAACACGGCCAAGACATGCTCTGCTCCATCTGGACGCTTTCTTGACTTTCACACCTAGTTTACTTTACCAACCCAAAGTGATGGGATTTTCAAGTAGATATTTAAATCAAAATCTGGCCCCTTATCTCAACTCAACCATCCCAACCTGTACTTTCAACATGCAAAATTTAAAAATAAACTTTGAGGGCTCACCTTTTTTGAGGGAAAGGTCAATACATTTCCCCAGGGGGAGGGGGAGAAGGCGGCTTTGACTCTGGCTCCCCGGTGGGGAGGGTGTGGATGGGTTTGGATTTCGGTTTACGTTTGGTTGGGATGACTTTGAAGATTTCCTTCCCGTCGAATTCGTCCCGGTTGTCTTGTTCACGGTCAAATCCACCGGCTCCATTTGAATCGGAGGACACTCCCCCTGAACAGAAAAACAAGACTTGAATCAAACTGAGACGTCCAAAAATACAAGGAACTCCCACCTTAAACCCAATGCTTGTGACATTATCTCCACGTATGATTTGCTTAATTGATTAAAAAAGAGTTGAGCTTGCATCATTCATGCCAACTCCTTCATGTTGATGTGGGCCGAGTAATTAATTTTATTTCATAAATCTCAAAAGATTCTGCATCCATTCTAATGAAAAATGCAGGGAGTGCAGTGCAGTCGCAGAGCTTGTAGTGTGTGTAATTCAATTCTTGTTTTCTCATTTAATGGATGTCCGCATTTGATTTGTCCACCAGAGATGCAGATGCAGTCATAAAGTGAAACGAAACATGAAAAAGTTTGAGTTGACATGTTTTTTTATCCCAATCAAAGTAAAGTACTGAGGAGATGAGTTGGTTGGTGCATGCATTGGGTCGAGGCAAAAAAATGCACAATTTTATACCACACTTAAAAGCTGAGAGGTAAATTTTGCAAGGTACATGGATGCAGATAAATAGCCCTTGTTTGATGTGATGTGATGCTGACTTGACGATGTGGCCTGGTCTGGCGTGGTGTGGTGACAACACAACATGAATCTTGTGGCGTTTAGAAAACGCATGCCAACTTTATCTAAACAAAACTAAGCTATGGTGTGGTGTGGTGTGGCATGGCATAATTGGAAAAGAGTGCATTTATTGATGTTGGGATGGGATGTTTGGGCATTAAATTGTGAGATTGTGATCTCTGAGTGAAGTGTTTGTGTGGTAAAATATAGTCAAATGCATAAAAGAGAGAGGGTGAGGGAGAGGATATCCACAAAGGAGCAAATGAATGCAATTTTTATTTGGCAAGAGTCATCATCATCATCATCACACGTAATCCGCTCATCTTCAATTCCATTCAGTTATGACAGGGCAGTGGATGGGGATGGGGGATGGGATGACTATGAGGACATCCATACAATCCTCCGTTTAGTGCATAAATGCACATGTCCTTCTCCATCCAGATGCATATGCATATTTGCTATATCCACTACCTTTGGGTGAGCATTTTGTGCAAAAACTGTTTCAAAATTTTGAAAAGTTAGATTAATTTACTCTGGTTTGTAAATCCAGGCCCAGTGTCACTATCGCGTGGCGTGGCGTGGCGTATGATGTCCCTCATGATGAATGCATGCATCACCTCGCAAAGGACCCCAGTATCCCTTGCCCTACTGTTGCGCTTGGCTATCTCATCTTCCCTCCCTTTCTAATCCTTTTGAAGATGTCTTGGCAATTAATCACACATTTCTTTCGCCATTAAGTTACTAATTGCTCTCCTGTCTTGACTCTGCTTGACGGAAATGGAGAACAATTTATGGTACAAAATAATAAGGACCAAACCAAACCAACCAACCATGTCAATTCAACCAACCAACCAACCGAGTCTCCAACTTATTTAGCTTTATTGCTCATCGCTGGGATATAAACGACCCAAAATAAAATGAAATTAAATGATCCCCATAAACGAAATGAGATGATGAAGACAACCCAGAGCCAAGCCAAGCCAAGCCAAGCAAATAAAGCATGCAATTTATTTCACTGATCTGAATACTAATTGCCATCTTAGAGCGATGTGGCACTCTGGGATTTTATGCTTTTGTTTTACAACAAACACGGTCAGGCCAATCCTATCCTTCGCCTAAATTCCTTTCCACTAAAAATCAGTTTACTACCTCAAAAGAAAATTTTTTCTTAAATTATTGATTTTTCTAATAAAGTTTTAAATCAAGTCATATAAATGAATCAAAATTAGAGGAAAACACAACGCAATAAAAGAATAAAATCAAGGAAATGGATTGAACTTGGCAAACATGGCAATTTTTTGGCAATTTTCAATCAACCAACAACTTTGCCAATAAAATAAAAATCTTGGAATTACTTTGATTTATTGATTCTTTGGAATTTGATCAATTATGGATGTGAGCGAGTCAAGTCAAAAAAAATGATGCACATGTCATGGGCATGGAGGTGCATTTATCCAAACTTTTTAATCAATTAACAATTCCGCTAATTCATTTTCAATTAGAATTCGTTGGGTTGGTTGAGTTTCGTGTCCGGAATCGTTTAATCGTAGCGTAATCTTAATCGTCTTTTTTTGGTTTCGAGAAGGCAGATGATCTTTCAAAGTGCACTCCGACCCAAGCCCATCCCATAAATGAGGACGGCCAGCCTGGCCTCACTCTCTGGCTGTGCTCAATCACTTAAAAATATTAGACGGGCTGACGTCTTATCTGAGAATTGACGCTGACCAAAGTTTGGCGTTGGCGTTGACGTTGACATTGATTTGGTGGCCTGGCAGCAAACGGAAAGCATTTGCTCCCACATGAATTTACTCGGGTTTAAATTTATACAGCCCGAGCCAGCAAGGAATCATACTGAATAAGTATTTAATAACCAAAGGACTGGATTGGACTTTTTTTAAATCTCGCACGTTTCCTAAATATCAAAGAAATTTCCTGATGTCTTGTTGATGGGCCTGCTCGTTCATGGGGCCCATTCCCGATGCTTTGGATGTTCGCTTGAATGTCCAAAAGTGGCGTGACCACCCCATAAATAAATACCCACCCAAGCCCACGAAACAAACAAACAAAAACTAAACCAAAGCTAGGGAATGAGGTAAACTGAGCTATCCTCATATTTTTCCCTTTGCTCAATCTCCGCTGTAATAAATCATAAAAATATAAAATTTCGCATCTTCGGCTGCACAGTCTCCCAATAAAAAGAGTTTATGACCTCAGATTTAATTCAATTTCTCGCATATTTCTCACAATTTATGAGACATTTCCAATCTGGTTGGGGCCATCACATCATTCCACGTGCATCATGTGCATGGTGTGGTCTGGTCTGGTCCGGTCTGGTACATGTCTGTCTGTGTGGCTTCTTTGTTCATAAGAATTCACATCATCATCCCACCCAACTCTGCCCAGTCCACCCTGCACCCTGGTTGGGAGCCATTGTGGCAGTAGAGCGTCTTTCGGAGGAAAGTGTCGGCCCTTCTTTTGTGCCCAATTAGCCACCAATTTATGGAGGGAGGGAGAAAGGGATCTAACCCAGACCTCAATCAAAAAATCAACCAAAAGTTGGGGAAGCTTTTCCCCAAAGTATTTTAATCAAATGAAGCTGACCAGGGTGAATGCGGAAATCCAAATTTTCATCCCAATTTGTGAATTGTTTCTCGCTAATTAGTGCGAGGGATGAATGAATTAGCTCCACACATGCCTGCCTGCCTGCCTGCCTGGTAGGTAAATGATATGGGATGGAACTGGACATGGCTTTTATTTTATTTTGCACACTGCATAAATTTACAGCTTGGGATGCGATATTTGATATGCTGGGTGGCCACGCATGCATTTCACGACCAGACCAGACCTGGCTGGTCTGGTCAAACTTATTTATGTACTCGGCCTTTCCTACGAAATGTAGATGCTCCCAAAGGCATGTCCGTAAGTAATGTGAGATGCACTCGTTCTGCTCTGGCTCCTCTGCTCGTGATTCTGCACATGGAGCTGAAGGACCCCGTAATTAAGTGGATTAGTCATAAAACATTTTATTACTTGAGCGACAATGGGAGAGTCAAGTGCCGAGCCGAGCCAAGAAGAGGGAAATATCTCAAGTAAATCCAATAAAACATGAAAAAGAGTCATTAATTTGGGCGGAGATGTGATGTGATACATACTCGGCTCGGACAAGGAATTAAAATTAAATGGATACATTCGCCGATCTCCGGGCTATCACTGAATGTTGGATGCACTTGGACGAATTCAATTACGATATTTCCTTGCTTACAAATTTCGAAAATGTGATGCGAATTGTGAATCCATGATTACACAAAGATTTGACCGTTTTGTGACTAAACATGGTGCAAATGAATGGATTACCTCTTTGGAGCCCATAATGTTAGGGGGACGCATTCGATCTGTCGGCATTTATTTTCCACCGTACCACCCAAATCCTAGGATCCCCGCTGCTCCCTCAGCAATCCCTGTGATGATCAAGTGTCCTCCACCCAAAGGTTAAGGGGCCATGCTTACGAAACATAGTCTGCAAAAACAAAAACAACAATATTTCAAAAATCATGTAAAACTTCATCCAATCTCAAATATGACATTAATATTGAATAAATCAAATCCTTTAATTAGTTTGGTTTTTGTTTTCTTTGTTTTGGTCTTTGTTTTCAACTAAAACTTTGTAATTACTCCTCAGGAAAACACTTGCATGCTTTCTATTTATGTTGCCAAATAAGCTGGCAAGCCAAACCAAAATAAATCAGAGCAACTGGACTGGAGTGGGGGTGGAGACTGGAGCCACCCTTTATTGAACCATTACATTGTTTAGCAAATTGACAATGCAGTGCCATAAATCAAACCAAACTTCTGCACCCCAACTTCAAAATTGCACCGAGCCTCGTCCTAGCTAATTAGATTTTTGCAAGAAACTTAACACGCAAATATATTTTAAGTGATTGAGATTCTCCCTAAATCTACGTGCTTAGCCGAGCCTCATCAGCATAACATGCCCAACTTTTTCCTCGAGTGGAGGAATATGCTTAAAAAACTTGTTGCATTACAAACTGATGGTATCATGCATGATGGGGAGATGAAATGGAAAAAAGTTTCCCGTTCTTGTTCTCCCTCACTGTTTTCAAAATCAAATCTTTCTTGTTTCAAGTCAAGTGGTTTGGTTTGGTTGGGTTTGGGTCCAAAAGTTGGTGAAATAAACCCAAAACTCACTCAACTGGTTCCGTCCAAGCTGGGAGAATAATGAATATACCCAAAACCAACAGTTTACACATTTTACACACATTTTCAACCAAAACTTGTATCTTTCATATCATCCTCATCCTCCTCCTCATATGATACCAGACAACACTGCATAATATGAGATGAGGATGAGATGACACAAGCGCAACGAATCCTGTGCAAAGAGAAATATTTAAGTCAACTATTCAAACAAAAGGGATGGACAATGCAGGCAGGCAGGCATCTTCTTCTTCAGAGCAGGCTAAGGACATTTGACAAAATAGAAAGAGTCCATGCTGAGCCCCACCATGGCGTGCCACACCACGCCACGCCACAAAATCCACCTCAGCAAATTAAAATTGTATGCAAATTATTTCAAAGATGAGTACAAATTTTGAAAAAAAGTGTAAAAATGGAATTTGGACTTGTTTTCGTATTAATATTAAGTGTAGCAGATAAAAGGGTTGCAAAAATTAAAGAAAGTATGCAAACATTTTAATGAAATTTGCCCAATCTTTTGGAAAGGTTGTTATGCAAACTTTGTCAATATTTCATCCTGTTTGGTTTGGTTTATCTCTATTTTTTGGGTTGGCTTTGATTTTTAATGCCACAACTCGTAAAGATCATCAGCAGGAGCCGAGGCCGAGGCGAGATCCTCTCCACTTTTGGGTAAATGAACAGATTATGCAGATGAGGAGGGGGGGGGGATGATGATGAGGTTGGTTCACATTAAATCATTATAGCCAGCCACCTAACCGGCCGGTTACTTTACTTTTTTCCATTCAACAACCAAACCACAAATCCTCACAAATCTTTTAAATCTTTCAAGTTTTTTTGATCAAATAATTCACCCAAAAAAAATCAGAAAACTCAACCAAACCCAAAAATCAGTGGCAAGTATGCAAACAACGTAGTGGCAGCGGCAACCAAGCAGTTGAGAGAGTTGAATGATGATGAGACATAAAACAAAGCAAGGATAAAATAAAGTATTGATTCACGTACAAAACGAGGCAAAGTGATACGATCGGGCTTGCCAAAAGCGACTACCAGCATTCGTACCAAGGCATTGGTGATTTGCATGGGTGAGATTTATTGATTTGATTTGTTTGGCTCTCGTCATTAAACTTTTGTGATTATGATCACTCTGATCAAAATCAGGATCCGTTTTATGATTTATTTGTTGTTGGGCAATTGTGCAATAAATTGAAATGATTTGATTTTGATCTTCAAAAGTCCACTGCTTTAGATTTTGTTGCTGGAGTTGATGGATTTAATTAAATGGATTGCCTAGGTCAAGGGATCCCTCCGAAAAGCATACATAGGATGGTAAAAACCACACGTTCCAAGCTACCTGAAATAGTTGACAAGGAATCAGAGGGAGACTGACGGCAATTGTGAGGGCAGCCGAATGAAAAAGTCGATATCAATCAGAGCACATATAAATTGATGACATCTAAGCGAATGTGCCTGCCTACCAAACAACACTCAAACTCAATCTCATCCTCATCACACCAAGTTTTTGTGGATGGATGGGTGGACACTATAAATTAGAATATACGAGATGAAATGTGTACATTCAAATAAAAGTACAAGCAAAAATTAAATCGTAACACCATCATCATCATCAAATTAAAGGGTACCGTAGCGCAACTAATTGTAAGATAACCACAACAACACCAGAAATGAGAGGGAAACAGCAGAGCAATGATTGAATGAAGGGATGGATGGACCGGGTTTGGTTGAATTAGTTGGAGTGGCGAAAACAATAGGAAACCAAATATTTATTGTAATTTGTGCAGCCCGAGCCGGGGAAATACTGTGCAAAAACACATCAATGCTTTGAATAATGCTTGAGATTTGTAGACTCGTATTTTGCAAACAAGAATAAGTTTGTCTCACTCGGAAAAATCAGAATCATTTCCTCCCTCTGGATTCTTCTCGTTCGTTCGCATCACAATCACAAGGTTTTAACATTTTATCCAATTCCATCAGACGCACTTTTAATGCCTGGAATTTGGTGTCACTCACTCACTACACAAACACTCTGTCAACTTGTTCCGCCATTTTTAATGATGACATGATTATGAGGTAATGTGGATTTAACAAATTAGTCGAGCTATGCTATTCCATGCCGGCCGGTGCACCACTGCCTGCACTGCTTTGAGGGGAGATGAAATAAAATCACGACGACCAAGAAGTGCCAACAACGCTCCTCGACTGTCTCCCCTTGACAGAGGAGTAATTAGGTAAACCCTGCTAATTGAGACATTAGAGTGGAGTCAGGGTGAGAGGATTCAAATCCAAACCCCACCAAGCATTTCTTTCACAGCATGGCTTGTCATGTCGACACTTGAACTCTGTCACCTCACCTAAATTTGCAATTAATTGAGACTTTTCGACACGAGGAGTTTGCAAAAGACTTGAGCATCCATCCATCCACACATGTGGATTCATCCACAAAGAGAAACAATGGGGAAGGAAACAAAGGACAAACAACTCAACAAGGAGACAATTACATTGGTTGGATCCATCCACAATGGATGCAGATGGCTTCAACGTGACATTGTGAGATTGCAATTCTACATATTCTGCAAAGAAGCCAAGCCAAACCACCCAAGAACCAAGTTCACATCTTGATTGATTCAGTTCAAATTTGTAGGTTTTATCCTTTTCCTCAAGAAAATGCCACTGCCTCTGCCAGCGCCCAGCCACATCACAAAATAGAAAAAAGTCCTTCTTTTGTCCTGATTCAGACGGAATTCCCCATTAAAGCAGGGATGAGAGAGAAGATGAGACAATGACTACAAATGAGACCAGACCACCAACCAAAGTAGGAATTTGGCAACTTTTTTTGTATTCTATATTTTTTAAAACCAAGTCCAAGTTTATACACCGGAAATATCTGTTTGTTTAAATGAACTATGGCCACAAGTTACAAGTTAATGTGGCTCGGGCTGCATAGATCTGTTTTATAGTTTGTATGTAAAACAAAGAGGTAGAATCCAAGGAAGGAAGGGAAGGAGGAAGAAAGCTTATTCAAAAGTTGCCTGGGTGTGACGACCACTTAAACTTGGGGATGGTTCTTCAAGTGAGCAGTTTAGTTTGTGTTTCAAGCCAAGTAAATGGGAACCATCCATCCATCCATCCATCATACAAAAAAGTGTGAGAGATTACTTCATTCGAGTCCCACACTCAAAAATATACATCCCAAATCCAAATCCAATCCATCATGCAAACCAAGGAAAGGAAAGCAAAGGTAAATTCTCAAACTCTGGCAAATGTTAATGTGCATCCAATCCAAGTCTGGTTGGGTGGTTGGTTGGTTGTGAGGTGATCAAATCAGCTCAAAACTCAGCTCTTGTCCTAATCCATCATCTTCTCACTCACTCGGCCAGAGTTTTAGGTGGCTTGATTTCTTTCTTTAAATATTTCATCCTCTGGCTTGGTCAGAGAGAATGGCCAGAATCAAACGGCCCTTCCCTTCTTTTGTTAGTTTAGTCATTTGTTTGTTTGTTTGGTTGGTTGGTTGGGTTGGTTTACTTGCTTTGGTTAACTTGACGCAATTTTTTTTTATTCTTTGTTCCTTTGAGAAAAAAACTGCCAAAAAATTGCCAGGTTATGCAACTTTTTACTCAAAATGATAATACAAACCAAAGCAGAGCAGAGCAATCGAGTCTCTCCGTCCATCCGTCACACTCTGCTTTGGTCAGATCAATCTTCAACATGTTTGAAAATAGAGGCATCTCCCTGTAGCACCTGTTGCTTGTTCAAAATGTAAAATCCACCCACCCATCCAACCACCACCCACCCACCCACCAACTAAATATGTCCTCTCACCTCACCAAATCTCAACAATTTCAATGTAAATTGTATACGAGTGAGTGAGTGAGTGAATCCCTTAATCCCGTGGATAGATGGATGAATAGATGAGAAATAATTTCCCAAGCCAAACAAACTCTTGGATCCAACATCCAACTGAGCAAAGCCTCAAGACCGACCCAACCAGACCAGAGCAGTTGAGTGATGTGATGTCTTCTTCATTTGAGTCCTCATTGAATTGCCTCAAATACGACTGAGTCCGACTTTTTATTGTGACTTAGACGAGGAAAGAGAGAAGGAATCAAAAATCAACTCGTCCAAGTCAACAAAGGTGAGTCGAGGTGGGGCCTAATCTGGTCATGGGATCGTGAGTGAATTTTCTAAAAATGGGAAGAATAGCACACCACGCGGTCAGCCCAGACCCAACTGGGAGGGAAGACAGATAATTGCCACACATTTCAGAGTAATGTCTTTCACGATGTGGTGGGTCCACGCCAGGCACAAATCTATAGCAAAACCACACCACCATAGCTTCCTTTTGATCCAGCCTACCTGCGGCATGCTGTGCTGTGCTCACCCACAAATTCAAAATTGTTGCAAAAATCAAACAAAGCATGAATCACGGCAGAATCTTGGGAGGAAAGAGGTTAAAATCCTAAACATTTGAGATGGAAGGAAGGGAGGGAGGAATCACCACACCACACCACGGTCTGAAATCCACAGGTGGCCCTCTGATTTGTAGTTTTATTGATTTTTTTATATTTATTTATTGATCCAAGTGGAGAGATTGCTGTATTTATTTTCACTCAACCCCTGCCTGGGGAATGTGATGTGGATGATACGATCGTTGGATCCGATCATTCATTCATCTCATTTTGGAAGGGGTAGTCCGGTAGCCGAATTGCCATCACGGATTGGGCGTGGTGGTGTGGATGGAGTGTGATCTGAATCCTCAGATGAGATGAGATGAGGATGGACTGGACTGGTCAACATGCAAAATATTCATAAATCAGAGCAGCCTCAAAAAACCTGGGCAAGGCAAACCCATCCATCCATTATTTATGAGTCCAGCTCTTGCCAAATTAAATCATTCATCATTTTGATCTCTTTGTTTCCCTTCCTCATGCAAAATACCAACATGGCGATGGATATTCTCGGAAGGCAGTGCAGAAGAAGGCAGGGGAAAGATTAGGCTCAATAAAAATGATACCAAGGTTTGAGTAGGGAATGTATTTATTGAGGGGAATGATTCTGATTCGCTCCTTTGCCAGCCTTATCCTTATCTCGAGGTTGCTCTCCTTTCTTCCCATTTATTTGTTGACTATGTATGTGTTTGCGAAATAGTCCTACAAGCCAAGCCAAGCCCACCTTTACCGTTGGTAGGGACTATAAAAAGTGGAGCAGTCTTTTAATTTGCTCTCTCCTTTAGGCTTCTAGTCCTTTTGTGGTGGACACACCCTTTCCTGTTGTCTCACTCTCTCACTCACTCACTCACTCCCAAGATATGGACCACATCATGTACGGACGGAGAGAGAGCATCATTAAGCTCAAATGTAAGCAAAGTAACGGTGAATCTCTGCACTGCACTGTACAGCACAGCACGGCATAAAATAAAGGAATAAATGAATCCTGAATGAATGGATGAATAAATGATTCGACTGATCGACTCTACATATTGCCCTGCCTTGGCAAAGGAGATATGGTCAGGCCAACGCATGCCACAATGCCGAGTCATGACATGACTGCCATTGCCCCTTGGATCACAACACAGCACAATGCATTGGTTCAGATTGGATTGGATCTTGTTGAGCCAGTTCTTCTTCTTCTTTTTGATATTTGCAAACCAGGGAGGCAGGCAGGTAGGCCTTCCAACTCTTCTTTGATTTCATAAAACAAAGTAATTCCACAAAATTAAGGAAATTGAGTAAATGCAGGGATGGATGGTGGATGTAGTCACCTAGTCCAACATGATTGAATAACATGCGGAGAGAGAGAAAGCTTTGGCTTGGCTTGACTTGGCTTGTCTTTGGATTTTAATTATTTGCTCAATTTGCCCATACACGAGTGATGAGATGCCTTTGAACAAGGACTTGATTCACTTTGGGCCAAATTACTGTTATTAATAACACGAGATGGGATGACTCCATTCCCATCAATGCAAGGAATGAATGGATCAATGCAAGCATGCAAATTTGAATGGAAATTGCTTCACTCCCACCCTACCTACCTACCTGCTCTGTCCATGTGCATGGGATCATTTGAGGAGAGCATCTCTTTGGGCCAAGTGTAAAATCTGGGAGTGTAATTGGTCCTCAATTTTGTTTCTCAACATGAAGCAGTCAAGTGGTTTTACTCTCAAAAATCCATTTACTCTGTCCAAATCTGAGTATTCATTTAGGATGCCATTCATGTGTTTTTGTTTGAGTAAATCCTGCCAATATGGTGTGGAAGGCTTGAGTTTCCGATCAACTAATGGGAACCATAATTTTTAAATTTGAACCTTTTCCAAACTTCTTGAATTCAGTTTTTCTATAGGACGGACGACGGACAAATTATCCCATAAAGGATCCCCACCCAAGCTCACGATGAGGTGACTAGACCAAACTAATTACAAAACAAGAAAAAATCCCAACAATTTCTTGATTTTGTATAAAATTTTTAGCCCAATCGACCCCCTCAATTACGGACATGCACAAAATCCATAAAAACCCATGTACAACCATACATACTCGTGCCATTAAACACAAATCCAGTCCACCACCACCACCACCACTCGCAGAATCCCATTTAGATATGAAGATGCAAATGTGTGATCATAAAAATAGTGACCGAGTGAGTGAGTGAGTAAAAGAAGGAATGAATGGAGGATCCCATTAATATTTGATTAATATTAATTTGTCAGTGTGTGATTCGCATACTAAGAGCCAAGCCAACAGAGACACCGTCACGTCAGACACCAACCACAACCACCAGAACCAGAACCACCCTCTAAATCTAAAACATTTAGAGAAATTGCCATAAATAAATATCAAAGTTGTTCTTCTTCTTCTCAAAAAGTGGATGTTTTATTTTGCTTGACCAACGATATTTTGCAATCTTGTCTGGTGAATGAGGAGAGGATTCCTCCAAAAGGACCGTAAACGTGCCAACTTACGCCTAGTTATGTGCCTTTTGTTCATGTAATGAGAATTTATGCTCAAGATTTGATTTGATTGAGGCGAGGTGAGGTTACTTATGAATTCTGAGGCTCATTCTTCTTCTTCCCCTGCCTGCCTGATTGTCCAATTCAGAGTCAAGTATGCGAATAAGTAATTTAAATTTAATGCAAAAGTAACTCTCTCACTCACTCACTCACCTGTATAATTAATCGTGCTAAATTTATTTACTTGCATTAAATTAAAAACGATAAATTATATCTCTTGGGCTTCATTTATGTGATTCATCTCACTCAGCCTCTCCTCTCCAAAGGAAGGCTTTGGTTGGAATGGAATGCATGCATGCTCGCAGAACTAAACACTCTGGCTCTCTTGGTCATAAATATCACTCCAATTTGCAAATTTCTTGTTAATTTTTTTCATCTTTATAATTAAACGTAATGGAATGAGATAAAGGGAAGGTAAAAGAGTTTAATGATTTCATTAAACACGGCACTGGATGGGGCTGGGAGTGGTTGGGTGAATTGTTACACATCTTTACAAGGTTTACCAGTATTTTTGGCGTGGAGTGGAGTGGAACAAGCTAAATATTTAGTTTATTTATGATGAAGGATAAAATATTTAAAGGAATTGGCAACTTGGTTTCGCATTCATGTGCCTGACTGCCCGGAAACTTGACTTGGGAAGATTAACCATTTTTAAAGTTTACTTTGTAATTTAATTTTCGTTACTTGTTTCGTCCCATTGGTGATTTGATTTGATTTGATTTGATTGATCTTTATTAATGTCATATCGAGTCAACAAAGTTGGTCTTCCCCCGAGGACATAAAACAGCTTAAAATTATTTAATCTAATTATTTTAGTCGTAACCTACTACATAATACATAAATAAATACTTAATTAGTCATTACGTGATGCCATGCACCATCGTGATACTTTATTGCAAAAAATTTCTAGCGTCGTCGAGTTCAGGTCTGCATCTCGGATATAACGAGGCAGACTGTTCCACGTTTTTACAGATTGGTAATGTACTGAATTTTGTGAAATTCCTTTAAAATTAGGGAGTTGTAGACGTTTGCTCGTATCTCTACTATTGTCTAGATTAAACATTTGATTCATTGATTGAACTACCGATTTAAATCGAAGGGTTTTGTAAACAGTGAGAATGCTAAGGTAGTGTAGTCGTTCACTAACCGACAAAATATTACATTTTTCATATATTACATTCATATCAATGCTATTGCTAAGTTTGATTAAATTATTGTGTTGCGTAGTGTTTGTGTTTAGCTTATTTTTCGTATTGCTCAAGTATTGTTTGGAGTACAATTTACTCAATCTTGGATAAAAATAAGATTTTAAGAATGAAAAAAAAAACTTTCAACCAAAGAAACAAGTGATTATCACCCATGATGACCTCATTAAAGTCAACAAAATCCTTTAATATGCCCTGAAAATCAGACGAGAAAGGAAACTGCGGAACGGCTCAAAGCCCAAATATTTTATTTTTATGTTCCAGAGTAAAGTTACACAGAAGTGAGGAATTTCAACCCTTTCTGTGTTCAAGTCTTTAAAGAGCTTAGCTTAGCTTGCTCTTCTGCTTGCTTACTACCCACTAATTAACTACTTTTGTTACACCGGCAGAAAAAGCTTCCTGGATTGGATTGGTTTTTGTGAAGGATGGAAAAAAGACAGAAGAAAAGATTTACTTAACCTTTTTCCTCTCTTTTTGTTTGGTGATGATTGTTGTATTTTATTTTATGATCTCACAAGTTCCAATGTTTAGTGAGAAATATAATCCAATCCACCTGCATATGTGCTCCTCGGTATAACTTTTTGACTTACTCAACATTTGTAGAGTTAAAATCCTCAAAAGATGCAACAAACAGTATA
>JAQIWC010000025.1:0-18176 GCA_034694605.1 Folsomia penicula | reverse complement strand
CAATTCTCGTCTATGCAAAAAATAGCTTTGTCGATGTAACGCACGTCGGAGTAGATTTAAACAGGCAAATGAACATCTATCCACTCCTTCCAATGATCCAAAGCAGGACTCACGAGCTCGAACACATTCGTGGAGAGTAGAAAGGACCTAAAAAATACAACATTGGATAAAACAAACAAAAAAGGTGAGGTGTTGACGTACATCGTGACCTCATACTAATTATTATAAAAATAAAGTCTGTAGCCTATTTTTTTACCGAGTGGAGAAATGGAGATCCACACAATAGTTGGAGCATCAGTTGTGGAACATGGTCCAATAATTTGGATAATATTTCCAAAGACAGGGCCGATACTTCCCACCTCTCTTCAGAATTTTTGTAGGAGCGAAACATTGCTCTGAGTAAAACGGTGTCCCTCACATAAACCACGTACGGATCAAACCCTCCATTGTCCAAATTTCCCACCCCAGCCCCACCACTTCCCCCTTCATCTTCTCCCGACTCTGTCTCCATCCTCTTGAATCTTGCGTTTATCAAAGAGTTCAACAGTTTCAACATGCTGATCGTCAACTGATAAGTTTCCAGTCGACTTTCATGCTCTTCCAGCTCATCCTGTAGTCATTATTGAAATTAAATGTTGAGTAAACATCTCCATTCTAATAAATTAAATGTATTGTTCATCATTTAGTTGTATGCATGCATCTCACCTTTAGATCCACATTATCCTGTCCAACTAGTCTTACTTGGTAGAATATATCCCAAATCCCACTCACAAATTCGCCACTCCCATCCTCTGAGATCATGGAGGCTGATGCAGCAATCATTTTTGCTCGAACATCTCTTGAGATCCCTCTGACTTTGGCCGTTTCCAAAAGGATCCGAATCCACGGGAGTTTTTGATTTGTAAAATAGCTCGCAACCTTGTCGGAATTCTCACACATCACTTTCAACAAGTCTAGATAAGCACAGATCCCATCAGTATCGGCAGGATTCATTTGAACTCTCATCGAGTCATGGATGACTCTCTGAAAGTTTTCACTCGCAAATAGATTAGGGCCACTAAACACAGATCCAGTCCCCGGACCCCGAAAGCTGGATAAGTAGCGCATTATAGACTCGAAGAAATGCTCAAAAGAAAAGTTATGGCCGTTTTGTTTGAAAAGATCAAACACTTCTTCCGGCACTCCTCTGGCCAACCCCGTCATGAATTTGGTATTTGGAACAAACATTGTGGGAGGGTCGACGCACGCTCCTCGAGCCAACTTGTTGAGAGACAGGTGTCGAACGTCCGAGTCAAAATAGTCGGCCCCTAGCCGTTCCTCATCTTGGAGATAAAATAGACCAAGGCATTCCAAAAAACTTTCATAATCCTGGGGAAGATTGGGTGGTCGAACAAACCCTTGGTTTTGATAGAGTGCCGCAGTCTTTGCCGCATCATCCGAGCGTCCCTTCATTTCTTTAACCTTCATGGGCATAAAGGTGACGAAATCAGTCAAAATTTGGTGATATTTTCGAACAATATGTTCTTCAAATGTAAAGAGAGAAGGGTCGGAAAACAGATTAGTTGACAGCCAAGCAAAAACATCCTTTTTCGGGTAGAAATCCTCATCATCCTTTACAATTTCGGGAAAGTTTCCTCCTCCTCCTCCACCTCCTCCTCCCAACCTTGGATGCAAGGAATTGACACTGATTTCAGACGTGGCTTTATTCGTCATAATGTGAAAGATGAGACGAAACAGGTCCAGTAGCTCGGGACATTGAAATCCTCCATCTTCGGGAAGTTTCTTGTCTAAATCTTTCAAGTATTTGAGGAGTTCTTTCGCAAAGGTGGGATCATACTCGCTAAGATGAAGATTGTTGGATATATTGAATACGACCGATGCTATGAGGAGTGACTGGGCTTTGTCCAGACTGGGCTTGGACGGATAGTCTTCAGGTTTCACACTGGTTTTTAAATATTCCAAGATTCTACGTAGTAAAAATTGTAAAAAAAAAAAAAAAAAATACAAGAAATTCAAATTCCAATAAATTAAAATGACATTAAATTACCTCACAGTTTCCTTCCAACCCAAATCTTGCTGGGCGGAAATGGCAAAAATAATGTAAGCAATCCCATCCCGAATCCCTGTAGCCATTCGATTGATTTCAAACCGATGTCGCCAATCTCCCAGGGCTAAGTTAGAGTCGAGCAACTCGAGCTGCCCTTTTATATCACACTTTCCAAAAAGGTCTAGAAATAAAATAGGAATATTAGTCAAAGAAACGGGAATGCTTTGTTTGAGTCTTTTTTCTATACCAAGCAGAGAGTCGGTCACATCATTCTTGAAAACGTGGCCAATGATAGACTTGAAAATTGCATAGACCCTCGGGAAGCAGGTCTCTTGATGCCACGTTCTCCCAGGGATGGAAGTAATCATCGTAGACATTGTTCGAATCATGCATAAACGACCCTCAAAATATAGCAGGACAGCCACCAACCCCCGTCCCCACCCTGGATACTCATCCTTCAATGCTTCAGCTAAAAATGAAAGCCGAAAAATATAAAATTAAATTGAAGAAAAATCATATTTAAAATGAAATGCATCATAAATGATTCTTTTTACCTGTGGCGAGCAAATCCAGGGCAAGAAATTCATTAACGTCAAAAATATCCGAGAGTAGCAAAGTCTCATTGATGAGCTGGGGATGGAGGAGTTGTCGACTGTCTTGTCCCCGAAGAAGGATCCCATCGGACGTTGATTTCCTTAAAATATCTCGATCTGACGAGCTCTTCCCCTGGGAAATGAAAATAAATCATTCATACTCGGAATAAACAACCATTAATCCATTAAATCCATTAAATCAACTACAAACTAACCCGATAATTTAAAAAGTTGATGAAATCTCCCTTGCATTTCTTGAGACAGTTATCCAAGTCGGTAAAAGCTTCCGTGGAACTGTCATGAATGGATCGGGTGACAATTTCAAGGATATTTTTGTACGGCAGCCAGAGCACCCCACTCCCTATTTCCACTTCACTCGCAAAATCCGTCCCCTTGTCCAGTACCCTCATCATCTCAAAGCCAGGCACACCCCCCACCCCCTGATCCAATCCAAACACTTAAATTCACTCAATAATTCACTATTACTCTTACAAAAACAGGGTCTTGCTCTCCATCACCACCACCTCTGAATACATTAATTTTTTTTAGAGCTTCCCTTGATTAAAACAGACTTGAATTTTGAAAAATGCTTATAATTTGGTAATGATTGGGTTCAAAATTCAAAGAGCAAGTGGTACTTAATTTCAGATTCGTGTTGAGAGCGGCTTTTCGTTTTCCTAGCGCCTTAAATTTTTGGTTGAGGGTGAAGTTGAGGAGAACGGCGAAGGTGGCAGGACGGTGGTGGTGGTTGGACGGATGGGCAGTAAATCTCAAGTTTCTCAAGTTTTTTTGTCACCTGGATCAATCTCATGGATTGCATCGTTTTATATGATTGGCAATCATTGATTGGGAAAATGTATGAAATTTGAGGTGGAGCATCAATATGTGGTTTACCATTTTCATGCCTTGGCTAAATAAGGAAAGGACGGTGAGGTAAGGAATGCATGGAAAATTGTCTACCAGAAGACCAACCTATCACCATCATCATCCTTTGTTTGCACTACAAAACAAGACAAGTCTGGTTGGACAATGCAAAAAAATGCAAATTCTAAAACGCAGTTTATTTACATGATGTTATGTGCGACAATTAAAGGCACTTGTTACCTACTCACCTTTGTTATTTTAGTCCATGACTATTTTCCATGTAAAAATTGTATTCATCCAACAACCACCACCACCACCAGAGTGCTGTGCTGTGTATTAAAAAAAAGAAAGAATAGTGTTTGCATGGTGGATACAAAAAATCAAATTCATACCCATATTTGGGGGGACGTATAGTATGAATGAATGCGAATCATACACACCATAATTACACGGAACATGTCTCCCAATACAGAGTCACATCATCCACTCTAAAAAAAGCATGCTCTGCTATTTCCCACTTTATTTTATTTTGTAGCTAGCTTTTTGTACTAATAATTAACATGATTGCTCTGCTCCTGCCACTTAGTGCGTGTCTTCATGTGGTCGTGGCGGACAGGTCTGCATATTCTATTCTCAGGTGCCTTTGCTCCACATTGCTGCTGCTGCTGCGGATGATGAAGTGTGGACGCTAAGTAGTGGTTGGTTGGGTTCAAAGTCAGGAAAGGTAGCTGAAATTAGAGTTACTTCTTATCCTCTCAAGTATGCAGGTACATACAGCGAGCACAAGTGACTTTACTTCCTGACTTGTTATTGTAGGATCATAGCGGAAAAATAGGATGGACTATGGGATAACAGTAGAGCTTGAGATTAGCACAGCTCACCCTACCCTGGTTGGTTGGATTGACTCGAAAAAGCAGCTTTCTCCTGGCTCCTGCCTTGTTAAAGGCCAAACAGACATAACAACAGAGGAGAGCGTAGTAAATAACCTGTGTTGGATGGTGGAAGGTACAAATCTTGCAGCTCAAGGAAGGAAAGCATGATGATGATGAGACTCACTCGTATTGGGGTTTGAACTCGTCTCGGGTTCTGCTATGGTCTTGCAGTGAGTGAGTGAGTGACATTGACTCTTGAAACTTGTAACTCCTGCTTCATTTTATGTGCTGACTGACTGACTACCGTATGTACCCACTACTCACCAACCAAACCACCACGGACGGACTTGTATTAGTAGATGGATGGTCGGTTGGATTGGTTGGAGGATCATGTTTTCCTTTCTTTCTTTTCTTCAGAGTGGTATTTTAAAATCCCAAACCCAGTCACTGTAGCAAGTACCCCAACGAGAAGGGCAAGCCAGGGAAGTGGGGATTTTTTCAAGAGAAAGTAGAGTGAGTGAGTGAGAATGAGGGGATGAGTCAGGTCAGGTCAAGTCCGAGACGGAGTTGCAGTGCACTGCCGTGTTTGTGAAATCAAAGGAACTTGAAGGGAATGAGTTTGTGGATTAAAATCAAGGGTGGTCCTAAGGGGGAGTGAGGGAGGACAACAAAAAACCATCTTCTCACTCGGAGGTAAGAGTCCAATCCAATAATTATCGAAATATTCGGATGAAAGAATGGATTGGATGGATTGGAAGGGAGACTGAGCTATGAAGAAGACAAACATAGTTTTGCTCATCATATTTAGTGATGTAGTTCGTGTTTGTGTATTACAAAAGTGAGCAAAAACGAGAACAATGCAAGAATGATTGCACAGTGAAAGTTGGTGCGAGGTGAAGGGAGCAGAATAATTTGCGACACGAAATAAAGGACGACTATGGAATGAATGCTCTGAAATTGTGCATCAACAGTTAACTTGATTTGAGGTTTATTTATTTACATTCATTCAGCCCTGCCCAAGTGTTTTCTGAGCTTTGGAACATTTAACTAGAAATCCGAACATGCCTGACATGAAGTGTCAAAGTCAAATGGTTGGCACGATGACAAAAACATTTCACTTGTTTCGCATCTGGATGGAAAGGCAAAGAGTTGTTGTCAGCCTAAAAGTTTGGTTTTGGTTCCACATAATGATCCTGATAAGATAGCGTCATTATTGCGAAAGAGCTTATCCCAATTGATATCAAGATAACGAGTGGAAATTACGGGAAATTAAGAAATTTGTCCAGGGTATGAGCCATACCTGTGTACCTGGTGGTTAGTTTCTTGTTCCAGGCAATCCACCCATACGTACACATTGATGGTCCATTAATCAATCGATTGATCAAAGTAGATGTCATTACATGAAACGTGTCGTCTTTGTTTAATTGCTGTGGTGTGGCCCATCTCATGCCATGCTTGAATGAATGAATGAATGACTCGTAAATCAATCTGAGTATTGTTTCTGTGTCTTCCAGATTAAATCCCGTACATATTGGAACTGTCACTTTGTGAGCATACTAGATTTTGGGGCCATCCCTCCGAGAGGACATTCAAGACCTCTCAAACCCCGTGGGAAATATGTTATGGACCCTTTCTACAATTCCACCCTAAGCTATGTTGGTCAAACCGTTCCACAGGAGTCCAAACTGGCTTCTTACACTTCTCTCGTATGACCATCTTACGAAATATTACATAATTTTGCAAAATTCTCATCTTTGGAATTTTTTTGAAATTTAGGGTCCAAGCCCTGTGTTGGGAAATCACTTGAGCCATAATTTGGTCAATCTAGATGGTCCTAGCGGCACGGTTAGTTGCAAATTAAAGTAATAGAATAAATGCATCAATTTCCGTATTGTGAGGACTCGTCCTTGTATATGTAAATAATACGCAATATGGCAAACAAGCCATATAATATTGTATCGTATTTCTATTGAGCGTGCATATGTCCAACCATACTTAGGCACTAAAAACTTGGTCGTAGAGTCAGTCATGTGATAAGAGGAGGAGAGCGATTATCATTACGACTTTAATAAGCCTTTAAATTGTGCGAGCATGAATGTCAATACTCCATCCTGATGATGCATGCATACGAGGAAGATAAGCTGTGTAGTATTTACGATGTGCCATCCGTCGCAATCCCCTTGACGTGGGGAGCATATTGCCAGGAGAGGCGTAGGTAGAAACAATTACCTAGGCAGAGCATCCCTTAAAATGCTGGACTTGAGGAGCGTGAATTTCTAATCAAATCATTTAAAAGGCAAACATTTTTTTGGATATCATTAGAATCGCAGCAACATGGCCGGCGTGGAGGCTCCTCTGTTCCAAAAATCCAGTTATACTTCGTCATCTAATCGAGGGGAAACTATGTCTCCTCCCCCGGGAACGAATGGGACGCCGCCCCTCTCCCGAAATTCCACTCCCGTCCCTCCCATCACTTATCAGGTGAGGAAATCAAACATGCTCATCCAAATATCCAAATATCCATGTTCTGTTAAATAATTATGATTTGCTTGATCTTAGCCTAGAGCTCACTCTCTTCCTTAGTCAGTAGCACTAATACTTTGTAGGCTTAATAATTAATATTTTGATGACTCTCACGCACTCTGCTTAAGTGCGCAATAGCGTTGCTTACACAAATTTCTGGTGGTTTGGGCGAAAACTGAAATTGAATTCAATTTTCCAAATGTGTAAAAAACAGAACCTTGCACCCTGTAACTGCGTGGTGGAGTAATTGGCACAAGTGAGCGTGTCTTTGCTTGTAGTTTGCCTGTCTCCCTTCCTCCTTTCGAGTAAAATTAATTTTTATTTCCTCTGCCAGAAAATCTCTGTGGTGGTTGTGGTGGTGGGGGCAGCAGTAGCGGTTGCGGGGCACTGTACAGTATTTAATTTCCTCTTCCTTTATGTAATCCACATTCTTAGAATGTTTGGATGGAGCAGGAAAACGTGGGAGGGACGACGTACTTCTACCCCCCGGAGGAAGCACAGCAGGTGGGGGTGGGCGTGGGGGGACCAGGGCAGGAAGGGATGCTTGGAGGGGCCTCGGAAGACCCCGGAGGACCCTTGGTCTTCCCGACTTACTCCATCTACGCCGGCCCACCCTCCCACCTCAAAGACTACACGAGTCGGCTGAATCCGCTGGGCCCCCCACCCACGCCGGTGGTCCACCCAACCCCTCAGTCGCCCCCCTCCTTCTTCACGCCGGACGAGTTGAAGGCAGAGCTGATGCAGCGGAATGCGGTCATGTTGTCCCAGCCCAATCCCACGCTCTTCCCCCCAGACCTGCTCCCCGCCCAGGTGGACCACTTCACGGAACTCTGTCCTGTGGAAACTTCCCTCCAAAAACCCGGGTCCTTCGGCTACCCTTCCACCGTCTACAAGGCTGTCAACTCCAAGAATGGGTTTGCCTACTGCCTTCGGAGGATTCATGGGTTTCGCCTCCCCTCCGGAAAATGGCTGGGGATGATTGAAGCTTGGAAAAATATCTCACACACGAATTTGGTTCAGCTCAGAGAAATTTTTACAACCAAAGCTTTCGGCGATACTTGTGAGTCCTCCGTGCTGTTTGTGCAGTTGGTCAAGATTTATTATTGTTGGTTTCAATTTTCGTTTCTTTCTTTTTTTCGCAGCCCTGATATTCGTGTATGATTACTTCCCCTCGGCGGACACCCTCATGCAACGGCATTTCGAGCGAAATAGTCAAGTGAATGGGTACGTGGACCCCTTCAACACGGACCCTTCTGTTCCCAGACCGTACAGCCATCAGAAAAATGCATTATTAAGACATCACGCAAGTAAGATCCTTGTGGATCCCAATATGATGCTATAAATCAAACCCTGATTGATTCATTCCTTGACTTTGTGGGATGTGTAGACATGCTTCCAGAAAATCTGCTATGGGCCTACATTGTTCAATTAAGCTCTGTGATTCGGACTATTCATAGCGCGGGCTTATCTGTGCGATGTTTGAATCCTTCTAAAATAATTTTAATCTCAAGAACCCGCCCTGCCATTCGTCTCAACTGTTGTGGGATTTATGACTTGGTAACCTTTGACCCCAACTCCAATCCTGCCGCGATGGTTTCATTTTACCAAGTAAAGCAAGAATATCTCTCAGGACAAGCAGATTCAAATCTCATGCATTTTCCCATGACTTTCAGCAAGAAGACCTCGTCTCCTTTGGGAAACTGTTGCTCGCCTTGGCCTGCAATTCCTTGCTAGCCGTGCAGCGGGATAACCTCAACACTTCCATGGACTTGATATCCCGCACGTACTCGGCAGACTTGCGGAATTTAATTGCATATTTAATGAACCCTCGTGCCGGAACGCCACGCTCCGTGAATGACATCATGCCCATGATCGGAGCCAGGTTTTATAATCAACTCGACTCTGCCAACGCGAGGGCAGAGATATTGGAAAGTGCCCTCACCAAGGAGTTGGAGAACGGGAGACTCTTCAGACTAGTTGCCAAACTCAACTCGGTCCTGGAAAGAAATGAGTGAGCAAATTCCCATAATAACTTCAAAAATATTTCATTCATGGGTCATAGGGCTATACTTATCGTTAATTAACCTCATATTTGGAGGAATTAAGAAAGAAACCTCATTTTTTGTTTAGATTTAACATGGACCCAGCCTGGTCAGAGACGGGGGATCGATATTTACTCAAATTATTTCGGGACTACGTATTCCATCAAGTGACGCCGGACGGGCGTCCTTACCTTGACTTATCCCATGTCGTATACTGCCTAAATCGTCTAGATTCCGGTTCACTAGATAAGGTTATCTAAGGATCAATTTAATTTAATTTAATGAAATTAAAACATCACCTAATGAAACTTGACTTTTGAACTTGTCCCAGGTCTGTCTAATGTCTCATGACGAGCAGAGTATATTAATAACGACCTACTCGGAACTCAAGCATTGCCTCGAACAGTCTTTCGAAGAATTACTCTTAGCATCCAACTCCTCTGCTAAAGCCAACCAACTCCAACACCTTCAGCAGCACCCACACCAACAGCCCACGACATGAATTTGTTCCAATTTCCAAAAAGTATGAACGTTGCTCATCATCATAGATCCAACCACACCCCACCAACACCACTACCAAATTTAATAATCCTGTATGTCCCCACGCCACGCCACGCCACGCCACAAATTAAGAGAGCGAACCTCCCTCCAAAAGCGCAGAAACTATATATATTTATCCAGGTTATGAATATTATTAGGTCCAGCCAGGTCGGGTTGTTTAGGTAGATAGCGGAAGACGAAGATTCGCCAACAATTTAAAATATTTAGTTTTAAAATTGCACCAAATCAAGATAATCATTTCGTTAGTTTGAGTCAATTTGCGAAATGATGCGGAATCAATTTCGAAAAAAAGCTACCCGCACCTGTGGCACCTCCTTGTACTCTTTTTTTAATCGACAATTAATCCAGAATGACGGACACAGGTACTTGGAATTAAATTTTGTTCAGTTGTGCCTCTGAGGTTTTGAAATAATTTTTCTAAAAATGACAAATAATACTCCGAATTGTTTGAGATATGTTCCCATCCTTCAATGCTAAAGGAGAGACGCTAAGCCCAAAACAAGGAGAATATACAATTATACCAAATACAAAAAATTACCTCAAGGACCCAACTCCATGCATCTAACTACCCAAAATAGGATCCATTCATTACCAGAGATTTTCAAGCACATACAGACAGCAGAAATTATTTGAGAATAAATAGTGGAAACCAACAAAGTACGAATTTTTCAAAGAAATCAATACATACAAGAATAAATAATAACCCAAGTAGGCAGCATAATAACGTTTGTAGACTGGTTAGGGTAGAAATTTATTTTTTCTAGAAGAATGAAATTACTCCGAGATAAACAGAATCCGATGCGCAAAGGCAATACTGGGATGGATGCCAAGCTTTGGGGTTTGGACACTATTTAGGGCACACGTCACCTTACCTTACTCGAGACATCGACTCTTACAAATAGTATTGATTTACCTAATTGATATTTTTTGTATGAAAATAACCAGTACAATTTTCAGTGCACGCGTGCTATTCTATTCTGAAAGCATAATTTAAATTGTTTACTGGAAGACTATCCAATCTTGTGATCCAGTTCAAATTGTATTTAAATTGTAAAACACCTCACCTCTTAAACCCGAGCATCGATGCTATTGATTTTTCTAATAATTTTAAATACGTTGAGGATACAATATTCGAAAATAAAAGGAACGCACGCCTCTCCAAGGAATGAATATGGAGCCGAACGAGTACAATACACGTTTAATTAAAAGAGTTAAAAATGAAAGAGTTAAAAAAAAGTAGCTGAAAGAAACTGATATCCGTGATCTCTGTTTTTTGTTTCCGACGTCCAAGTGTGGTATTGTGTTGTGTTTTGTGTTGTGTCCAATCTCAGACATTTTATTTCATATTTTAATTACACACAGTACTACTAGTTTAAGGCCGATTTTACACGGATTTATTTAAGACGGTTGTGTTTTGCTATGATGAAATGTGATTTTTTTATATCCTGTCCTGAGATTAATACTTTCTACGAGGCAGATTGGGGGAACGTTTATGAATGAATGTACTTTAGTCTTTAACGTTAGTTGAAATGATTTCTCCGTCTTAATCACAATTATTTTATTTTATTATCATCGTCCAGCTTTAATTGCACCCTCATCCATCATTATGTTGTGTTATCAGTATCACGCTGAGGTCAGGTAAGGTGAGGTGAAGGCATGAGAATAGCAATATTGGCAATACAGCAATTTAAAATCATGTTAAAATAAATTGCAATGCAATGAGAGTGAAGGTGTCTCAAAAAATTATTACGTTTTTTTGTTTTTGTGTGTGTCCGGATTATGGAAATGATTACAAAAAGGTATTACGTACATTGGCATGTATGGTCACTTTGACGTAGCCTTACTTACTTGAGTTGGTTAGTTATAATTTAATTACTACCCAAATTCCAGGGACAAGCGAATTATATCCAGATATTTAAAAAGTATATAAAAAAGTAATAATATTTATATTAAGTTAATTTTAGAATCAATCTTCGCTACACACCCAATGTACTCAAAACCATTCCAATAAATAAAGTAAAATGAAAAATACAAGTAAATTGTACTCTAAATTTTAAAACATTTTATTTATTTATTTTTTATTAAATCTCATACAAAAAGTTTAAAAAACATTAGACTCAAGGTAGTACATACATATTTGTGTAAATAAATGGAAAATCAATTTGGCGTCCAGTGACTGGTCATTCCAGTGGAGCATTTGATTTACAGACTGCATGAGATTCACCGGTTGTGGAGATTAGCCAAGCCAAAGCCAAGAGAGAGCACGTTGAAATTTTACTTTCACTTGCAAATATTTTGATAACTGTTGACATGTCCAACATGGAAAAGAGAAATTAATATAATTGGAAGATATTTAGAGGCACACATGCATGGATTGGTCCAGCCTGCATATTAAATTAAAACATTGATATAAAATCTTATCATTAGTTCCCACTTTGTCATTTCTTTTAAGGTTAAAGCTAAAATAGGCCAAAAGAAAGGTGTGGAGCTCTTCAAATGAACGCTTGATGCCTTCTTCACACTTCCGCTTCCCTGCTAAAAGTTTTCTTGGGGTAGTACTGCTGCTGCTGCTGCATTTCCATCCCTCCTCCCCCTCGTCCCCCCATCCCACCCACCTCCCTCTCCTCGTACTGCTCAATCTCTTCCTCCGGAGGGTGGTCGTACTGGTGGTGGCGCTGCTGCTGCTGCTGCTGCTGAGGCTGAGCGTGGGGTTGCCGAGACGTGGGCGGAGGAGATTCAGGGTCCCTGGGTTGGTACAAGTGTTGGCGGGGGTCTTCCCTTCCTCTGGAGGAGGTGGAGGACGTGGCAGAGGACGCCGCACCTCCTCCTCGCCCGAGCGGAACCCGAGACCGCAAAGTATCCGTTTGTGTCGCCACGCGGCGACAGATCTTGTCCCCGTACATGAGGATGATGAGGATGGTGAGCATCATGAGAATGGCTATGGCCGCACTGGCCGGCCACCAAACGTGGAACATAATGTTTTATGAGTTTGTTTTGTGGAAACTTGGGGTAAAAGTCTTAATCCACAAATTGGCTGGGTGGTGGGGGTGGTTGAAGTGCTGACAACTCTGGCTGAAGTGTGAGAGGAGTTTGTTGACTCGGAGATTGGATAAATACCGGAAGTAAAAGTCTGAAATATCCGGGAAACATATTATGAAATTTCAAGAAATTGTGAAATAATGCCAGCAACAATTCCTACCGATTCCCAGTGTTGGGGTCTCTCCAATATTGGGCGTAGGGGGTGCAGCAGCAGAAAATCACGTTGACCAGGATAAGTCCGAGGAGGACGACGGTGCAAATGCTGATCCCAACGTAGAACCCGGTGTAATCCGAGTGTTGATCCCCGTAGATTTTGTACCACGGATTATTTTTCCACTCTTCTGTGTCAATTAGCACGGACATTTTGTCCTCATCTCGGCCCAAGGGAAGGAGTACAAAAGCCGAATGAAATTGAGGACTCCAACTTTCCAACCAATTTATTCTGGAAGTTGACAATTTATGTCCGTTGCACTTGCTAAACCCAGACACACGCACACACCCTGGTTAGCTTAAATCTGGCCTGGCCTCACCTTTGCATTGTTTTGTACAACAATTTCATGCTCTAGCCCGAAGCAAAGCAGGGACGAATCTACCAAAGCCAACAGAACAGAACATGGCTTTGGGGGAGCATAGCTTTTTTTAATGCCGTCACCTCACATTACAAGCATTGTGTTGGATTAGAGAGGAAAGGAGTCGTGGATATGTGGATACATGGGGAAGGTGGATGCGTTGTTGTCCAGTGCAACCGATCCACACAACAAATGCAACAGGTGAATTTCTGTGCCAACAATGCCATACAATGCGTCAACCCCTTTAGCCAACGCACCCGCAGTCTTTGGACGCCGGCTTTGCATCCAGCCAAGATATCATGAATTTCTTTGCCCAGGAGTGAGTGAGTGGGCTTAAAGAATGAATCATCATTTTTGAATGACGGACTTTGTTCTTACACAACGCGATTTATTTACAAATTCTACTAAATATGTAAATCATGTTAAATTTATGTTGCAAGGGGGTTGAATTAAACCAATACTATTTTTAACTTAATCTTATATACTTTATTTTAGTTTTATTTAGTTTTACGTATGGATGGATGTGATTTTAGGCTTCTTATTCTGTTAAATCTGGCTGGGAATAGAATCAAAATCTCAAAATCACGACAGACAAGGCAGCAAGGTGTCATTCATACAGAGGTTTATAATACAAAAGATGCCACATTCATTGACAATTAATCATTTTCATTGGAGTATTGTCAAGTCATGTCAACGTTGGATAATATACTGAAAGTCTACACGCTATATAAACGAGTGCCTAGGGTAGCTATGTAAATTAAAATGCTGGTTTTAGAAAGCAAAAAAGTCAACCCCACTACATCTACCCAGTACAATTTAATAAAATAGTAAATAATGGAAGGGTGGGTGGTTCCCATTTCCCAATCGACCTACCCATGTCTCTAGGAGATTACGTAATCAGAAATCAGTGTCATGCTCAATTTCTATAAGGATACGATGAGTCCGTGGTGGTATCCCAGGTGTCAAAATGTCTGAAATACTTCCCACTGCTATTCCTAAAATAGTTTTGTGGTCCGAGGGATGCGGAGGGGGTGGAGGGTGCTCCTCCTCCACCACCCCCACCCCACCCAACTCCATAGCGATACCCTCCCGTCTCCTCCCTTGCTCTCGTCCTCACGTACGGCGTGGGGTGTGGCGGAGAGTGGGGACTTGGAGGCTGGCTGGGAACAACGAAATCCTCCCCCTCCGCCCCCCCTTCTCCCTCGTAAACTTGTTTGTCGAGATGGAGAAATGGGAGGTCAAAGTTCCTCGAGCTGGAGGAGACGGCAATGGCATATCCCGACGACTTTGAACTCGTGCCGTGTGCCCCGTTCGTCACGGAGCTGGTGCTGTGGACCAACCTGTTGTTCTGCCGTCCATTGGACACGGCCTGGCTGAAGGCGGAGGCAGACTGGGGATGATCCTGGTTGGAGTAGGAAACCGAGGAAATTTGAGAGGTGGCTGAATTCTCGGCCGAATTTTGAGTGATGGTGTTGAGCGTGTTGAAAGAGTTTTGTCCCAGACCGGACGAGTCGGAGGCAATGTCCACCGTCATTTCAGAGCAGCCTCGAGGAACGACGCGCTGAGACGAAGGGAAGACAATAAAATGTCAGTCATCATGATGACGGCGTGAATTAAGGGAAATTTGTTAAGTACCGATTGGAAAACGATGCGCCTCCCCTTCTTCCCAACATAGCAGACCACGTTCCTCATGACAGAGTGGAGATCGGGTGGTGGTGGTTTGGGAGATGAGGAGGAGAAAGTGGGGGTACCCACACCATTCTCTCCATTCTGAATCGGTTTTCTGTACCCGTTGCTGCTCCCGCTGCCGCTGCTTCCCAGTCCGTGGGCATGACTCTGGTGGGATGAAGCAGCTTGAAGGAAAAATACACAAAAAATATTCAGCCTTTAGTCGCCAAAGTGGTCATTCGTGGAGTGTGGTCGAGGGTCTGTCTTACGCGGTGGGAGGACGGTGATGGTGAAGGAGCATCGAGCCTTGTTTTCCGAAGAGTCCTTGGCCTCGTAGTTGATCAAATGTTCCCCCACGGAAAGGATGGCTCCGGGCTCGTGGGACTTTTTGAGAGCAGCAATCTTGACGTTGTCACTAAACTGGGGTTCTGCCCAGGTCACGGCTTTTCCACTCTGGCCCGGACTCAGACGAGTCGAAAAAGATTCCGGACACTCTCGAACTCTGGGGGCTTCATTGTCTGTGGAGAATGGAAGGAGGGAGGGATGAATGAAATTAGCCCACCCCATACTTAGCCACCCCCACCCACCTCTGACTTCCAGGGTAAAGGAGCACTCTGCCGTGTTGTTGTTGAGAGGGACGGCGGAAGTCCGGGCTCGAAACGTGATTCGTTGTTTCCCTGGGCCTGACTCGGACTCGAGCCCTTTCGCCCAGGATGGCTCGGCCGTGACCTGTCTGCGTGTGGAGGAGGAAGGGAGCACGGTCATTGCACGGAATCAAGGCAAAATTGAAATTGTTTGACTCACCTCCACCAATCCACATTCGTCTGAGGTTGGGGGATGGTGACGTAGGCCGTGTTCTGGGAGGGGGGCAGGTCCATCTTTATGTCCTGGGGACATTTTATCCACGGCGTTTTGAAGCCTATGTAGGTGAGTCAAGTCCATTTATCCGTCTACTCATTTTTGACTGAATGAAAAAGGACTTACGATAGGTGAGGTGGATGTAGCTATTTCTGGAGGTGGTGGTGGTGGTGGGGACGGTGGTGGTGGTGGAGGGAGGAAGGTAACTCGGAGTGACGGGTCGATTCGTGTAAATGTTGAGATAGGGGGTGGACGGGGAGTAGTAGTAGGGCCGACGGTTCGGTGGCTGGTACGGTTTTGTCCAATAAGTCGTCACAGGAGTGGTCATGGGCGTTGGAGTGGTCGTTGTTGTCGTAGTTGTCGTAGGGATGGTGGTGGTAGGCCATGCCCTCGGAGGTGGGGGTGGGGGTGGGTAGTACGTCGGCCGGAAGAAGGGGGTGGGGGTGGGCGGGAGATTTGCAAAGGTGGGCCTGAATTGAGGGCCAAGTCCTCCTCCTCCGGAGGGTGCGAGGCGAGGGATTTCATTGGACGGGGAGGACTCTGGCCCTCCCCCCGTGCCCACAGCGAGGGAGTCCCCTTTTGGCGTGGCTGTAAATGAAATAAAACTTGTCAGATCCGGAGGGGGGGTTTGTCGCCGGTGTCAGTGTCAGTCTCACCTTGGCAAACTCCGTTCCTGGTCCCGTGCCAGGTTCCGTCCGAGGAGTTGCAGTGGAGTGTGTACTGCCCGCGGAGGGAGAAGCCGGGCCGGCACCTCAGCTCACACATGCTCCCGGGCGAGTAGGTCGTCTGCCTCAGCTTCCGCTTGAGAAGGGTGCGTCTGTTGCGGAAGCGGAGAGAGTTCCCGGCCCCCCGCCCGCCTTGGGCCTGAGTCTTGTTCCGCCTCGCGGCCCAGTCGTGCAGGAGTCGCCGCTCAAGTTGGCTGTGACGATGATGAATCCCGACGGGACTTCGGGAGCAGTAGAGGTAGGCGATCCCTGCTCCTCGGGGCACGGGTGGGGTCGGACAGTTCTTGACGCTGCTGCTGCTGCTGCTGCCCCCCAAATCCTCCCCAGGAATGAATAATGGAGGGTCCACGGGGCTCAAGGAAGGTCTCCTCGTCTGTGAAGAAACACATTCAAGAGTTGCCTCAGATTGGGTAGTTTGGGTACAAAGAGAGAGAGAAAGGGGAGGGTCATACAATTTCAGTAGCTGGAGGTGGGTGTGTGGTTGTGGTGGGTGTGGTTGTAGTACTCGGTGGAGGAGGAGGTGCGGTGGTGGTGGTCGTCGTCGTTGTCGTCGTCGTCACCCTCCTCAAACATCTCCGTCCATCCTGACTGATATCAAAGTCGTCCGCACAAGCACAGTAGAAGGAACCCGGGGTGTTGATGCAATCTTGGTCACATCCCCCATTCCCTATCTGGCATTCATTGGAATCTCGACAATTTCTGGGATTTCTGGTAAATTCATTAAATGAAAGAGCATTCAAGGCGTAATTTGCAAATGTCTCTCATCCCAAAATTGCATTGGCAAGGATGACAGAGTGCCTTGTTTTCGTGATTGATACAAAATGTGCGGAATATCAACTAACCTGGGGTCCACCATGAAGCCTGGGCCACACTCACATTTATACGAACCAGGAAGGTTATGACAGATTTGCAATGGACCACAAACATCAGTTTCGCACTCATTCTCATCTGGAATTTACATGTGTGCAAAAATCTCGAGTTACATATTAATGGGCTTGTTGATCTAAAATGAATCAATCAAAGCCAAACCAAAGCAAAGCCAACGACCGGGTATGGACGGACGCCACAAACATAACAAGTCCAGCAAAAATTAATCTCAAGTTGACGGGTGGTTGTCAAGTCAATCAAAAGTCAATACTTCGCATCATGCCTCCCATTTCTTGAATTTATGTACATGAAAGTTTGCCCCATTTACTCCAAAGCGTCCCTCCTCCTCTCTCCCTTTTAGATAAATTTGACAGAAAAGTGTTTCAAATTCCCAAATGAGAGACAGACTTTTACAAGATAAAATAATTTATTGCCTTTTTTCAACTCAACTATGGATGGATGTTTGCTACAACCAAGTAAATCATGACATGGTGAACACCCACCACCACCACGTTAAGATAAGATAAGTTGAGACGTATTGAAAAATGAGAAAAAATCTCATTCTTTGTCTTAAATCAAAAGTTAACTCGGGAAAGAAATCTCATCCAAGTCGAGGGAAATCAAGTGACGAGATGAGATGAAGCGTGAATCGTTGTTGGCGAGGAGTGCGCTATGCGTTGCATGCAGTTTGACATTTTCATTGAGTCAGGTAACAAAAAAACTGGAGGATGGATTGTTGTACGACTTTGCAGATTGGAGACAGGCATTTGTGTCTTCCTCTGTCTCCGGCCTGGTGATTATCACTCTCGGCTGAGTCACACCACACGGGATGCCACGCAATACACCGGAAGGAAGGAAGGAAGGAAAGGAAAGAAAGACAAGGCTTTGGTTTTCCATTTATTATGGAAATTTGTAATAGAAAACATGGGATTTGGTAGCCAAGAGTGC
>JAQIWC010000024.1:0-18199 GCA_034694605.1 Folsomia penicula | reverse complement strand
GGGTGGGGGTGGTGGGGGTATTGGTGGGGGTGTAGGCAGAGTGGGTGGGGTTAGGAAGAGTGGGTCGGGGGAGTTTGTGGGGGTCAGTGGGGGTGGGGGGATAGGTGGGATTCATGGTGGAGAGAAGGTAAATTTTTTTTTGTTTTTTTTTGTTTTTTTTTGTTTGTCGTTTGGCAAAAATTTATTTTATTTATTTATTTTCCGTTCCCTAGGCACCCTCCTCCACAAACCTACTCTTACGAAGCAGCAGTATTAAGGAACATCCGGTAAGTGAAAATAATTTGGAATTTAAAATTCAAAGAGCCCGAGCCAGGTTTTTTAATAATCCACCAATGTCTGTCTTTTCATCACAACAATCCCCCGGCTCGGGCCCTCACTTTCATTCATCACTCAAATCACTGCATCATAAATAAATCACGCATTTTTCTCACTTTTTCCAATTTCTAAAAAAAACAGCATTCGCCATCACCCCCACCGCATCACCAATCTCACCACCAATCTCACCACCACCAGCATCAGCATCACCCACGCCAGCATCAGCATCATCATTCCCACCACCACCCCCACTCCTCTTCGCATCACCCCCAACAGCAAAGCAATAATAACAATAATAACAATAATAATCATAATAATAATCACACGGCGGCGAGTCAGACGACGACGTCATCCTCATCCTTCCGACGCTCATCATTCCTTCCTTCCAAAAAAACTCTTGCTTCCTCCGCCAAATTGATTAATCAACACCTTTTTGGTCAGTCGGGCTTTTTTGATGCACTTTTTGAAGCTTTTTTTTTATAAAAAATCCATCACATTAAATAATCCACTCAAAATCCAAACAGGTTCCACGAGTTCATCATCCGCAACAGCAGCAACATCATCCTCTCCAGCAACGCACCAACACCAACCCCCACCACTCTCCTCATCCAACCAGCCTTCATCATCCACCTCATCCTGTGGGACCGAGGGGACGTCCATCTTTGTCCCAACAGCTGACCCGGAGCTCTGTCAACCTTCTAGCCTCACCGCAACCACCTCCACAAAAAGGAAACCCATCCTAAAAAAATCAGAGAAGCTCATTTTCGACTCTGAAACGGAGCAGCTGCTCTCCTCCGGCGCGTCCTCGACCTTTAACTCACCTCTGAAATTGAAAAATACTTCAACAAAAACCCCAAAGAATGGTGAGTTTTTGTTGGATTAGAGAAATAAAGTGTGGAATTCTGTCAAAAGTGTGGAATTCTGGCAGAAACGACGACTTCCTCCTCTTCCACCCTCACTGCTGGGGAGGACCAGATCCTCCGCCAACTCCTCCTCACCGACACGGACCTCCTCTTTGCGGATGAAGCCTACTCCACACGGTTCTAGCTTTTTTTAAAAAAAAAGAATTATCGCTTATTCGCAAGAAACCCTTTTTGAAAATGAAAATGAAAAAAAATCAAATCTGTCCATCCATCATTTCTTAAATTTAAAAAAAAAGGTGCTTTTCTTTATAAAAGGTTAAAAAAATTTTTAAATTAATTGAAAAGAAAGAAAGAGTGAGCAGTGGGGGTTGCTCGAAAGAGTGGTTGAGCAACCCCAACTGAGCAAAACTCCAGACGACGACTTTTTTCTTGCTCAAAAACAAAATACCCTTTTTAAGAAATAAATAAAAAACAATCATTCCTCTTAAATTAAGGGAGTAATTAATTAATTAATTAAATATAATTAAAATAGCTCAAAAAATGTTTGATTTTCTATTTCTTTTTGTTTTTGTTTTTGAAAAATATTTAAAATGTGTGTTTTTTTAAGAGATGTAAAATGTAATTGTAATTGTAATTAAATAAATAAAAACTGCTGTGCAGGTTTTTTGGAAGGGGGTGGTTTAGTTGTTTTTGATGGAGAATTTTGGCAGTGGCGTGCGTATTGGGTCGTTTGAGAAAAAAAGCTGCAAATTTCGGTTTTCATGAATATCCGTGATGAAATGCTTCCAAAAAGTTTTTTCTACCTCAATATTTGTTTATACAATGCATTTCGAATGTGGAAGAATCAAATTGGACAGTTTTAATAACCTCCCCAGTGCAAGTTTGCATAGCCCGACCCAGGCATATTAAATTTTCAGTCGTGGCAGAGTTTTGAAAGAAGTCACTCAACGTCAAACGTTAAAATTTGCAAAAGTCTTTTTATAAAACATTCATCCAAAAATACAGATTCATCATATTACGCATGTTTATGCATACTCTTGATTGTAAAATAGACTAACAACTAACAAATCACGACCAATAATCCTAGTTTATCACGTTACCTAAAATATTACACAACGTTATCCCATAAGAAAAGCATCCCGACTTCGACTCCTATCAACTATATTCATTACAAAAAGTCCCACCCACTCTTCCCATAAAATCCCATCTTAAACTAATCCTGCACCCTCCTCCTCCCCCGTTTCTGCGCCGCCTTACTACTCTCCGTCCCAGGGTCCCTCTGGTTCTCTCCGCCGAGGAGCTCACGCACGAATTTGAATCGGGAGAGGAAGCAGGTCCAGACGATGTACCAACCTGGGGGATGAGATGGGGTTTTAGAATTTGAATGCAAGGAATAGTGGGAATAAGGATGGTCAATAAAATAAAAAAGCACAACTTCCTCATTCATCAATGAATGAATGAAGTCACCTCCTCAAAGCAACGGAATTTGTCAAACAAAAACAAACAAAATCTGCCACTGTCAACAATGGAAAGTCGTGGTGGTCAAAAACAAAAACAAAATTTGGTTTGATTGAGTTTATCGTGGATTTGGCTGCAGAAATGTTTCATCGCATCGACAGACGGATCATGCATTCTTCAATAAATTCTGTATAATGGAAAAGTAACAAAGAATCCAAGAAAAAAACCCTCTCTCTCCACGACTAAATTTCATCACAAATCCACAAAGTCCAGATAAATCCACCGCTGCTCGGTTTACTGCACTTTGCACCCAATGAACGAGACTCAAACTCGTCAAACCCAACGACCTATGGACCCACTGCACTGGTTTGGATCATTAAAATGAATGACGTGACGGAGAAAAAGAGAGAGCAGTCAGTCATGAATGAGGAAAGATCGTTAAGACTATTTTCCTCAACTTAATGATGCCGTGTTTTCCAAACACACTCATAAACATGCGAAAATAAATTGTGTAAAAACTCGGTGGTAGCAAAAGCAAAACCCAACATTCCAACTACTCACCCACCCCCACAAACACGAGGACGACCACGACGGCCACGATGATGGAGCCGGAGGTCACGATCAGGTAGTTCCAAAGGCTGGCGTCGCTGTTGACTTCATCCATGGCTTTTTCTTCAAGCTGCTGATTGATTGCTGTTGATATTTTCAAATACAACCGGCGATCTTTAATGGTGATGGCATCATCATGAGGGAGAAGACGTCATGGATGTGTCCACACTGGTTTTGTAACACGCGTCCTGTCTGACACATGGAAAAAAAAGAGTTGATGAAAACTGTTGAAAAGACATCAACAATTTATTTACGTGGACTTTTACCTCATTTATTTTAATTTAATTTTAATTCATGCTGTTGATGTTGACCACTTTTGAGTCAATCCATCCTCCACGCTCCGCTGTTGTTGTTGTTTTTGTCTCAAATGAAGGAAACCTACCCTACCTCGGCAATACGACTACGAAACGATCAACGAAGGGGACCGAAGGCATACACACACAATTTATGGAAACTTGTTTACACTGCGGATTTTCCTCCTCTCTCTTCTCTCCTTTCATAGCAAAACAGATGATCAACACCATCATGACGCAGAGACGAGAGAGCTAATCTAAATCCAGTTCAACGTTCAAGTCCAAAAAAACCCTCCTCCATTGGCTGGAACGGCAGGTTGGGTTTCTGGCTTTACCAATCACGTGGAAAGTAACCGTGTCGTTAATCTTTTTGAGGCTGCTGCTGCATGCAACTGGGTTACTCTTTGCTCTGTCAAATGTCAGGCTCTATACTCTGGCATATCAATTCTTGAGCCCATTGTCTCCACTCTACCCCACTGCCTATGGAAAATCACTGGCAAAAGTCAGAAACCAGACCAGACCAGCCTTCATCATCATTAGTGCAGTCAAGTCGAGTCAGTATAGAAAGCGACTTTGACTTCCTCTCAAAAAAAGAAGCAGCAGAACTGGACTTTGCTCACCTGATTGATACTAAAATATAAAAATCCATCCACATCCACCCTTCCTCATCCATTCTTGAACTGACGGCAGGGAGAACAGTCTGACACAGTAGATGACAAACAGCTGTAGTTGAAGCTAAAGAAGAACCCCACCCACTCTTCCCACAATCAACCACTCCACCCACTCTTCAAGATGTACCTCCTCAACTCCTCCACAAAACTCGTCCCCCGGCTGAGCCGAGCCGCCGCCCGTTTTCATAGCCAACCCGCTCCGGCCGTTGTGGCGAAGGATGGGTATGCCGTGTTGCCCAAGAAGGTGGGTTTTTGGTTGATAATTGGTGGGGGTCGTTCATTTAATTAAATTAATCATCTCCGCAGGTCTCAGAGTTCATCGAGGAGGCCGTCCGTGTCTGCGCCCCGGCTGCGATCCACGTCTGCGACGGGAGCCAGAGCGAGAACGAGAATCTTATCAATTTGATGGTCCAGAAGGGGACGTTGGTGAAGTTGGAGAAGTTTGAGAATTGGTGAGTGGGGGGGGTTTTTTGTTGGGTTTTTTTTGTTGGATTATTGCGAATGAATGAAGTGAATGCTGAGGCTGTCAATCACCTCACAAATCGCATCGCATCGCATCAAATTAAAAGCAACGCATATGGTCAATACGACTAGTGCTCATTCATTCATCGCCACCAGTTCCTCAATGCTTGCAACGCACGGTTCAGATTGCAGCAGCAGCAACATATTTCCTGAGAAGTGTTGATGTTGGATTAGGTTGCGTTGTTGTAGTGGAACAAAAGACTGCAACCACCTTTGATCGAGTTTGCTATTATTGCGTGCACCCAATTTTTTCGCAAATTGATTTGAGCAACTCAATTCCGCATCTGCTTTTATGGATGATGGATTATGGATTTTTGTGCTCAAAGTTGACTCACTTGGCAGCTTTTAATGATATTACTCAAGTTGGTTAGTGTGTGTGTAATGTAGATTGTCAATCCTCATGATGACGCAAATGAGATGTTGTTTGTGGAGAGATCATCAGAGTGAGTGAGTAGGGTTCTCAAGGTTGGGCAGCATGCTCAATGTTGAACACTGTCGAGTGCTGGATAACTAGCGGAGATTACATGAAAATATGAAACAATGACAAAAAAAAGTATATTTTTCCAAAAATACATCAAAGGAAATCAATCACTTTCAAAAAGTGGACTCATTGCCAACGTTCATAGTTTTCACAACCTTCCTCCTTTGCAAAGGCCAAATAACCGAAGGAGAAAGAGAAAGCCCCACCATACTCTCGGCCGACTTATTTTTAAATCATAAGTAAATGTCATAAATGAGGGTCTTTTGAGTGAGGAGAATGTTTCACCTTCAATTCTTTGTAGGTTGGCAGTTTTGGCTATGATAAATGGGAAGGTCGTTTGTGAATTAGGGTGGAATGCATGCGGGCGGGCGGGCAGGTAGGAAGTGACTATTTCTGTACGTTGGTTTGTAAACCTGTTGGACAAAAATGCTGAATAGTCAACAGCTCGGTCTCTGCATAAATCAACGATCAACAAATCTCCTCATCAATTCTGGGGGTGGTGTTGACTTTGCTTTTGCTTCTGACTAAAGATTGCTTAATAATCTCGATGAATTCATTAAAGCCAAACCATCCATGGACATCGCATCGCATAACCAACGAAATTAGAATGCGCATCTACTCAAAGAAAATAATCAATGCCCCACTTTAACCCCACTCCCCCCAGCTTCCTCGCCCGCACCTCCCCCTCCGACGTCGCCCGCGTCGAGTCCCGCACCGTCATCTCCACCTCGCAACGCTCCCAAGTCGTCCCGGCCGGCCACAACCCCACCCCCGGGGCCCTGCCCAACTGGATGAGCCCTGCCCAGCTGGATGAGGAGGTCATGAAGCGGTTCCCCAACTCGATGAATGGTTTGTCAATCTTTTAGACCTCTGTGTTTTTGTGTCACTAAAATCTTAATTTCCCAGGCCGCACGATGTACGTCATCCCTTTTTCGATGGGCCCGGTAGGGTCTCCCCTCTCTAAAATAGGGATCCAACTCACGGACTCGCCCTACGTCGCGTCGAGTATGAGGATCATGACGCGGATGGGGGAGGATGTTTTGAGGTTGTTGACGGGGGATCATGAGTTGGATTTTGTCAAGTGAGGATGTTGCTTTATTACGATGTTATGTAATCTAACCCAAAAATCTTACCCCTCTAGATGCCTCCACTCCGTCGGCCAACCTCTCAATTCAACATCAACAACAACCGACACCCCCTGGCCCTGCAACCCCTCCATGACACTAATCACCCACAAACCCGAATCAAACGAGATCATCTCCTACGGATCCGGCTACGGCGGCAACTCCCTCCTCGGAAAAAAGTGCCTCGCACTCCGCCTCGGCTCTTTTATAGCGCGAAAAGAAGGCTGGCTCGCCGAGCACATGCTCATTTTAGGGATAACCAACCCAGCCGGTGTGAAAAAGTACATCGCCGCTGCTTTCCCGAGTGCGTGTGGGAAAACTAATCTAGCGATGATGACGCCGAGGGTGAAGGGGTGGAAGGTGGAGTGCGTGGGGGATGACATTGCGTGGATGCGGTTCAATAAGAAGACGGGGATGTTGCATGCGATCAATCCGGAGAATGGATTTTTCGGTGTAGCTCCCGGAACGAGTGGTGAGTTTCTAAATCTTATCTTAAAAACCCACACTGCTAACCAATTTCAAATCCACAGACAAAACCAACCCGGTCGCAATGTCCACCATCACCTCCAACACAATCTTCACCAACACGGCTTCCACATCCGACGGCGGTGTCTGGTGGGAGGGACTGCCACCACCTAATCCACAAACAACAATAACCAGCTGGCTGGGTGAAGCCAACTGGTCCCCTGCTACTAGCAAAACCCCTGCCGCCCACCCTAATTCTAGATTCTGCTCCCCTGCGAGCAATTGTCCTATTCTCGATCCCGCTTGGGAGGATCCGGAGGGGGTGCCCATCTCAGCCATACTGTTTGGGGGGAGGAGGCCGGAGGGGGTGCCGCTGGTTTATGAGAGTTATGATTGGGGTAGGGATTGATGTTTCAATATTCCATAGTATACTAATAAATCTATTTACAGACCACGGCGTCTTCATCGGCGCCTCCATGCGCTCCGAAGCCACGGCCGCCGCCGAGTTCAAAGGGAAAACAGTCATGCACGACCCGTTTGCGATGCGCCCCTTTGTCGGCTACAACATGGGTCAATACTTTAACCACTGGCTGAGTTTTAAAGGGAAGCACCACCGACTTCCTAAAATATTTCATGTCAACTGGTTCCGGAAGGGTGGGGAGGTGAGGGTTTTTGAGGATTTATTTAAAAGCTACTAAATCTAAAACCACCACCATTTTCAACTACCCAACAGAACTCCTTCCTCTGGCCCGGCTTCGGCGACAACGTCCGCGTCCTGGACTGGATCCTCCGCCGCGTGGAGGACGAGCCAAATTCCGCTGTGGAGACGCCGATTGGGTACGTTCCGAGGGAGGCGGCTTTCAATACCGATGGACTTGAGAAGATAAATTGGGAGGAGCTGTTTTCGCTGCCGAAAGACTTTTGGATGAGTGAGCTGACGTCGATTGAAAAGTACTTTAGCGATAATATTGGGGGGGATTTGCCGCCGAGTTTGAGTGCGCAGGTGGAGATGATTAGGAGGAGGTTTAATAAGTTGTAGGAGGGGGGTTTTTAATTCTAAATTTATTTAAGTTATTATTGTTGATTGCACTCGGACAACTCTTCTGGGTTTTTCTGAAGTGATGGTGGTGGTGGTATCGGTGGTTGGGGTGGATTTGAGTTTTCGATGGAGTCGGTTGAATCCTCGGTTTTATCGTCTATTTTTTTTTGAGGGAGAGTATTATTTTTATAATTGATTGAATAAATGATGTGAATAAATTAAAGACTTGCCTTTCTTCTTCCTCGGCGACCCCCTCCGCTCACTCTGGTCCTGCATCTTGATCCTTAAAATCTTTAAGTGAGACTCACACTCGGTCTTGGTGTGTTTTGTGAATTTGAGCTCCTTTCGGCAGTCTGCAAAGTAGTATAGTGGGAAGTGGATTAGATTAAATATTCACAAATCACAAAAACTTCATAACCCTCACCAAACAACTCCCTCTCCAAATTAATCTTCGACAGCAGCAGCTTGTCCCGCTCCTCGCTCAACCGCTCCACGTCATTGTTAAGGAAATTCCCCTTGTAGTCGGACAGGCGTTTGATGTATTCCTCTCTTATTGCGGAGATGCGCTCGGTCAGTTTCTGCGAAATAAATTTATCAAAAACTAACCAAAAAATCAAAAAATCAAAAAACCCACCTCAAACAAACACACCCTCTCCGCCTTCAGCATCCTAAACTCCTTGATAACCATCTCCTCTGACTTCTGCAACAACTGGAGCTGATAATTCACCGCATTATGCCGACTGTCCCCCCTCTCCACACTCGCCTGCAGATCAACATTCTCCCTCGTCAACTTCTCCACCCTGTCCCTGAGTCGCTTCAACTCATCCTCCACCTTCACCCTCCTCTCCTCAACCTCTGAAAATAAAGAGTTGCCTCTGGTTTTTACATCGCACTTGTCCAGTTGATTCTGCTGTTGGGTGTGGATCTGCTCGTTGCGCTCGAGCTCGAGTTGGCGGATTTTCTCTTGTTGTTGGAGGATTGTTAGCTGTTTTGACTCCAGTTCTTCATTTAAGTGGGTGGAGCGGGTGCGGAGGGTGGAGATGAGGGAGGTGTATTCTAAAAGGCGGGAGGATTGGGCGGTGATTGTTTGATTGGCGGTGGTGAGGGAGGATTGAGAGGTGGAGAGGGAGTCCTGTGGGGTTGGAAGGAAGGAGGTGGTTATTGTTTGGAAATTGGAAAATTTTGTAAATGACACTACCTGCAACGCCTCGTAGTGATCCAGACTGACCGGATGGGTTGATTTCCTGTTCATCTCGCTGTTCCTCACTTTTTGGTGTTCAAGATTCGATTTCAGCACCTCAACCTGTTCACGGAGTTTGTCCGACTCGTCGCGGGATGAGTTGAGGTCCTCGTTGAGGGCCTCGATCTGGAATTTGTTAGATTTATTAGCATAAAAAACAACAGAAATAGAAACCCACACCCACCCTCTCCAACAAGGCCCCCTCCCTCCCCTTCCCATCCGAAACGAGTTTCTCAATTTGTTCGAGGTGTTCTCTTTCTTTTTCCCTGGCCTCGTCCCGGAGGTAGTCGATTTCTGTGGTGGAGGTGGTTTTTAAGTGCTCGAGGCGGAGGAGGAGGCGGTGGTTTTCTTGGCGGAGGTGTTCTAGGGTGGTGGTGGGGTCGTCCATTGTTTTTTGGAAAGTGGGCTTATTTTAAAAAATAATCTCAGAGAGGTGGGGGAGTGGACATGAATCACACAAATCACAAATCACAACCGGGTAAGGTCGGTTTATTGCTTCTGGTTTTGAGTAGAGAATGTCTTCCTAATCTTATCTACCTAACTTGACTAACTAACATGAATCACTCAGGCCAATTTTCACAACCGATGTTTTTTTCCAGACTTTTCCTCCCAAATATTTATTGCAAATTCCAAAGAACTGAAAGAAATGAGTGGAGGAGCAGTACCAACTGTCAGCCGTCCACCATCCCTCCCTGTCCGAGTCTTTCACCGCCCTCCTTTCTCTCCTCTGCACCAGCCAGCCTCTCTCTATGATGTCCGGTGGTGGTGGTGGTGGAAATCTTTGTCGTCTTCGTCGCATTGCGGGGGTTTGGATTGGGACGTCTGGATTATTTTAGATATTTGTGATAAAATCTGTGGTGGATGAAAAGAAGATGCGGTGAACTAGGAAACGAAGGATGATGAAATTAAATGTCTTTGTTTTGAGAGATGAGAAATAAAATTTATTTTATTTTGCATATTCAACAAGCATTCATTCATCACAAGGACGACAATTCCTCTTTTTCAATCGCTTGCTTAATTTTAACACCCGGGTGAACTCACATCATCACGGTCCACTGTTACAGCAGGATAAGCCCACAAAATACGAACCAATTAGTTATTGCCAAAAAACCCACCCCGGGGCACCGCGATCCAACTTTTTGAGGGAAGACTGGCCGCGGCTTTGCTGGGATCGTGTTTGTTTCTGTTCCTGTCGTTCTGTTCCACTTTCCTCTCCTTCCTTCAAAGAATCAAATAACCAATCCAATAACCAAACCCACCCCACCAACTACCAAAAAAATGGGCATCCTCGGCCTCGCCAAACTCATCGCCGACGTCGCACCCTCCGCCATCAAGGAAAATGAGTTCAAAAACTATTTCGGTAAGCCAAAAACCATCCAAAAAAACCACCACCAAAAACTAACTCAAACTCTGCAGGCCGCCGCGTCGCCGTGGACGCCTCCATGTCCCTCTACCAATTCCTCATCGCCGTCCGCCAAGAAGGGGCCCAGCTCACCTCCGCCGACGGAGAGACCACCTCCCACCTCATGGGCTTCTTTTACCGCACAATCCGGATGATGGAGAACGGGATCAAGCCCGTCTACGTGTTTGATGGGAAGCCGCCGACGATGAAGTCGGGGGAGCTGGAGAAGAGGACGGAGCGGAGGGTGGAGGCGCAGAAGGTGGGGTTTTGTGAGTTTAAAGTGGTGGTGGTTCTAATTTCTTGATTCTCTAGGCCCTGGAAGTCGCCGCCGAGGCCGGTGACATGGAGGAGGTGGACAAGCAGAAGAAGCGGTTGGTCAAAGTGAGCAAATCGCATGTGGAGGAGGCCCAGAAGTTGTTGGGGTTGATGGGGGTGCCTTACTTGACGGTGGGGTTTTTTTTTATTTGATGATTTTAAACACTTCTAAACCTTATTTACTCACTCCACAGGCCCCCTGCGAAGCCGAAGCCCAGTGTGCCGCCCTCCAAAAGGCTGGGAAAGTGTATGGAGTCGCTACCGAGGACATGGACGCACTGACGTTTGGTACTCGCGTCCTCCTCCGGCACATGACCTTCAGCGAGCAGAGGAAGATGCCCATCAACGAGTTTCATTTGGAGAAAGTGCTGGAGGTGCTGGAGTTTACGATGGATGAGGTGGGTTTTTTTGAGTAATTTATTAGTTAACAACTAAACCCCACCTTCCACCCATTCCCGCAGTTCATCGACTTGTGCATCCTCCTCGGCTGCGACTACTGCGACTCCATCAAAGGCGTCGGCCCAAAGCGTGCCATCGAACTCATCCGCCAACACCGGAGCATCGAAAAGATCATCGAGAACATCGACTCTAAAAAGTTCACCCTCCCCACAAACTGGCCTTTTAAAGAAGCGAGGCGGTTGTTCAAGGAGCCTGAAATTACGGACCCTGGGCAGGTGGAGCTGAGCTGGACGGGGCCGGATGAGGAGGGGCTGGTGGAGTGGTTGGGGGGGGAGAAGGGTGAGGGGGGGATTGCTATCCAGAGTGGATTTTATTGTTTTAAATAATCTTATTTCCCGCAGGCTTCGCGGAAGACCGGATCCGGAACGGGTCAAAGAAGTTGGTCAAGGCGAAATCGGCTTCGACGCAGGGGAGGTTGGATTCTTTTTTTACGGTGACGAGTACTACGGCTGCAAAAAGGCCGGCTGAGGGTTCTGGGAAGAAGGATGGGAAGGAGAAGGGGGGGAATAAGAAGGGGAGGGGTGGTGGGGGTGGTGGGGGGAGACGTGGGGGGAAGTAGGGTGTTGTAGGATGGGTCTTTATCTTTAACATTTATTTACAACATTCCTTTGTCCATTATTCATGTTCAATCCACCGCATCCAAAACAAAGGCTCAAGTTCAAAAGTTCATTTGTTTTGTTTTTGCTGCTGGCTGTGGCTGTGTGGGGAAGGTGATAATGCGTATTTTCACACATGTTTTTCTTTTGGGTGCAAAGACCCAAACCAACACTGGCTGAGCAGAGAGATTTACAATTTCCTTGTGTGATGGACTTAAAATTAATAAAATCTCGTAATTAATTAACTAAAATTGTACAATTTAAATTATTTTTCAATAAAATCCAGTTGCCAATTTAAATCTCAAAACAATGACCACCCACACGATCCTCGAATACTACGCCGAGCACGAAGCCTACAAGTGCGGCTACTGCAAGCAAACCAATTCAAATTATTCCCACGGCATGTGGGGCCACTGCCTGAAAGTTGACGACTACGAAAATTTGCTTAATCGAGGATGGCGGAGGTCCGGCTCCTACATCTACAAGCCCACCAACTCCGTCACGTGCTGTCCCATGTATTTGAATCTATTTAAATCATTGTTGACCCCCCCTAACCACCCTCTTAAATCCCACAGGTACACCATAAACTGCCACGCCCTCGACTTCAAGCTCTCAAAAAGCCAGAAAAAAGTCCTCAAAAAGTTCTCCGCCCACTTAGGAGTCTCCCCCTCAAAAGGGGAAAAGATCGAGGACTATTTCGAGACCCTGCCAGGTTTTGTTGTCAAAACAGTGAAACTAGGGACGGAGGAGTTTGCCGCAGGAGTCCCCCAGGAGCACGCCCTCTACCGCAAGTACCAAGTCAAGATCCACCAGGACACGGAGGAGGAGTGTGACATCAAACAGTTTAAACGGTTTCTGTGTAAGACGCCGTTGGGGGCCTCCAATGCCCCAAACTACGGCTCCTTCCACCACCAGTACTTTGTGAAAGATAAGCTGATTGCGGTGGGGGTGGTGGACATGCTGCCTTCTTGCCTGTCTTCGGTTTATTTCTTTTATGATCCGGAGCTTATGGGCTTGTCGTTGGGGACGTTTGGTGAGTTTGATTTGAGTGGGTGGTGGTCAGTTGTGGTCATCTTTCCAATTTATTTATCTCCACAGGCGCCCTCCACGAAATCTACTTTGTCCGACAGATGCACAAGGAAGTCCCAAACTTTAAATTCTACTACATGGGGTGGGTGCAATTTATCTTCAAAATCGGTCACTACTAACTCTCTCTCTAATCCCCAGATTCTACATCCACTCCTGCCCCAAGATGAAGTACAAAGGCAACTTCAGCCCCTCCTACCTCCTCTGCCCCGAGAACTACACCTGGAAGCTGTTGGACGATGGATTGAGGAAACTGCTGGATGAGAAGAAATACGTGAAATTTGGGGAGCCGAGGGGGGATTCTGGCAATGATGACAATAACAATGAGGACATTCAGCAGGTTGGGTTTATTATCTTTAATTTATTCAATTATTCATTCATTTAATCTCTCCAAAGGTCACCCTCCTCCACAAGCGCTCCATCCTCCCCTACCGGATCTACTCCACCGTCCGCCGCTCCAACGACGACCCCCTGCTCCAACAATACGTCAACCTCGTGGGCTCCGCCAATGCAAAATCCATACTTCTTTATCGAGAGTGAATTTTTATTTTTATTTTAAAAATAAAACATCTTTTCCTTCGTGACTGATCCCGATCGGGTTTTTATCAGCATCGTAAATGAATCTACTGCTGAACTCCATCATCAACTTGTCCATGATGAGTCCATGCTCTATTTTAGGAGGTGGAAGAAAAGTGGGGTGGTAGAGCCGTCCATTGTTTGTTGAATATTTCAATTTTTCTGGAGTGAATTCAACGGTCAGCTTGTCCGTGTAGTATCCATAATAGAGGTTCTGTCCGACGAGTTTGGAAAAGACGATGGGGACGTCTTCGCAGCGGGTGTAGTTGCGCTCGACGCCGCAGAGGGAGACGTAGGGGAAGTGCTGATTATAGTCGTATCGGTTATGCTTGAGGTTGCGGAGGAAGAAGGTGAGGAAGGTGGGGTCTTTGAAGGAGGAGGTGAAGTTGCGGAGGCGGGCGTCGTCGAGGAAGAGCTGGTGGGGGTTTTGGAAATGGGTGAATGGAATGAATGAAAGCAATCGTTTGTCAATCTCACCATCCCGTTGTGGTCAATGTAGTAAAAGTACTCCCGGATTTTGGGGTTGGCTTCGTTTGACTGGCCTTGGATGTAGGTCAGGGGGGGCAGAGGCCCTGTGGAAGAGGTGTAGCGGCGGAGAGTACTACGGATCATTCTTGTTTTCATTTTCTTTTGATTTCTGAAACCCCGGGAGTTTGGGTTTTTTTGAAGAAAGTAAATAAACAACCGACTTTTGCTGACTTTTAGAAATTAATTAAACCCAAACCAACCAACAATGGACTACTCCGAAGAAGAAGAAGAAGAGCCCCCCACCGCCGCCTCCTCCTCCTCCTCCGCCGGATGGGGCCGCGGAAACCACTGGGACCATGACGAGCACCACCAACACCAGCAGAATTTGAACAATGTGGGTTTTACAATTGATTAATTAATTATCCTAAACCCAAACCTCCCTTTTTCCACCAGTCCGACGACCCCGAAAACCTCGAGAACCCCGAAGCCGTGTTAACAGAATGCCTCCAAAAGTTTAAAACTGCAGACTACATCATGGAGCCGGGGATTTTCAAGGAGTTGCAGAGGTACTTCCAAGCCGGCGGCTCCCCCGAACAAGTCATCGAACTCTTGTCCACGAATTACAACGCTTTTGCCCAAATGGCGAATTTGATGGCGGAGTGGATCATTTCTGCCGGTAAGGTTCAGTCTTTTAGTAATGAACAAAGATTATAAGCTTCCATTCGCAGGCGCCAGCATCAACGAGGTCCGCACCATGGTCGAGTCCTCCCTGACGGACATGATCCTCAAAACTTTTGACCCGAAGAAGGCGGACACGATTTTCAGCGAGGAGGGGGAGGTGGGGGTTTATTTTAGGATATTTTAGTGACCTTGACTTAAAAAAAACACTTTCCTAGACCCCCGGCTGGCTCACGGAGATGATTGAGCACAAAAACTGGCGGACCCTGGTCTACAAATTGGCTGAGGAATTCCCAGAATGCTTGATGCTCAACTTCACGATCAAGTTGATCTCGGATGCCGGGTTTCAGGGGGAGATTACGAGCATTTCCACTGCGGGTAATTTGTTTTGTTTTGTTTTATTTATCCGGATGGATTTAACACCCTACTTCACAGCCCAACAGATCGAAGTCTTCTCAAAAATGCTCAAAACTTCGATTTGCAAAATCCTGGGCAAGGACAAGCCCGATGCAACGCCGGACAAGCTGTTCAAGTCCACGATTGGCAAGCTCTTGTCGAGCAATGAGGACAACATACTGATGGACATGCAGGACACGGCGGTGGGGGTTTTTTTAAATGATTTTAAATTGTTAATTGACAACTATAACTAATACTGTCCCCGCAGAAAATGATCTGCCACGCCGAGCACACCTTCGTCTACAGCCAAGTCCTTTTAAATGTCCTCATGCAAGAGACGGGCCGTGGCGGGATCATGAAGCGGCTCTGCCAGGAGATCATCAAGTGTGCGCATGATCAGTGAGTGGCATTATCTGACAAAGTCATAAATTCTATAAAAAAAACATCTAATTAAAAACAGAGACCACGACGTGACAGCAGTCGTCATGTCCCTCAACGGCTCCACCAACTACCCCCGCGCCTGCCAAGCCCTCTCCGCCATGCTCTCCCGCAACGCCCTCAACCCCGCCGACATCACCGTCCTGTACAAAATGTTCTCCGCTACGAACGACCCCCCTCCGGTCGAATTGATCCGGGCTCCGCAGTTTTTAGGTTTGTCAGTGTGGATTAATTGAGAATTACTCAAAACTAATAACGAATTGACCCAAACAGAACTCCTCATCGACGCCCTCTTCAAACCCGGCAGCAAACTCAACCCCGAGCACAAATCCAAGTACATTTACCTCCTCGCCTACGCGGCCGCCGTCTGCGACGTGTTTCGGCGGAGTCAGCGGCATAGCCTCAAGCAGGATGAGCTGAAATCTACAATAGCGTCGATTGAGAAGGTTCATGAGATTTGTGGGAGTGGCAAGGGGAGTTCGGAGCTGGTTGTGGAGCTGCCTGCTTTGTACAGCTGCATTCGGTGGGTTGATTGCGAATAAGTTTAATTGTCCATACTATCAAATAATTCATTCATTCATTGAACCCCACCAGCTACCCCGTCGTCTCCGTCGGCGTCATCCGCTGGGTGGAGTGCACGGTGACGGAACCGTCCTACTTCAAGCTCTGCACGGAGCATACGCCCGTCCACATTGCGCTGCTGGATGAGATCGTGGCTAACCATCAGCTTTTACATAATAAAGTGTTGGAGTTGCTGATCCTGTTGTTTGAGTCGAAGCAGGATGAGATGGAGATATTGGTGCAGGTTGGTGTGCCTTTCCATTGTGTCATCTTATCCTGGTTGTCGAGATTTTAGATTTTGCTTCAACTAATATGCGCAATTTTTGAGATTGTTTATGATTTAGGGACGTTTTGAGTAAGCAGGAGGGAAAGTTATATGGCTGCGTAGGGTTTTGTATTTCTTTTGAAGGATAGTGTGGGCATAATGTCATAACATTTTGTCACTCTGCGAAAGAAGTTGTAAAGTAAGGCCTTCCTCCATAAACCATACTGGTTGTAAATCATCATTTCATAACAGAGGCAGTTAACGGAGATTTTGACACAATGGCGTAATCATAAAAGTTGCTCCAACTACCTCTCCAACTGATCAGATCAGAGAGAAAAGGATGAATGTGAGACAAAGAGAAGGAACGGAGCAATAAACTTGTCAAACGTCAGGAATTATGTCATCTCGCATTTCCCCAGAGTGAGATGGGTTTGTATGGATGCCAATTTATGTGTCTCTTTTTTGGACCACACAGTGTTTTGTGTTTTGATAACATTTCGAAAAGGAAGGAAATCCAACTCATCATAATTATAGACACATATCAAAACGGAAATTGGAGAAAAAGCAGCAGTAACTGCGGATGAGCATTTTTTGTGCACACAAAAGTTTTTGCAGTGTCAAGTCAACAATATTGAAATGTCCATGTCAGAGAACGACTCAATTACACGATTTTTCCTAAATAATTTGTATCCAGTCCGAGCATAAAAGGTCCGCTTTTGTGTGAAGCATATTTACCTTTCCTTCCCTTCCCCACCGGCTTAAACCTTCATCCATCCCTTCATTCCCTCTCAAATAATCCCCTTGAAGGACCCTTGCTGAGTAAATGAAGGCGTCCCACTGCGTGCACCGTGTCCGTGTTGGTTTTCCATCACTCACTCTGTGTAATGCAGGCTCATATCGATACATCCTAGTTGCCGTCCAATATTTTAATGGGACATTTGACATTTGACATCATTATGTAATATGACGGCTAAGGCTTGTTATTGAAGGCAGAAAATGTTTATTGCTGCTTTCTGGATATTCAAAGTTCTGTTTTGTTGACGTTTCCTACTGGTTCTTCCGTCTGGTACTGCACTTGCCATGCTTCACTTTCCGTCCGTTCCCTCGTCCTGTTCCGGGTCATCATTACATAATCGTACCTCCTACCCACTCCATATATACTCGGCAGAAACTCCATGTAAAACCCGATCGTCCTCCTTCAACCACACTTGTTTTCCAATCCCAATTTTCCAGTTCTTCTAAACACAAACACGACATTGGCTCCGTTTCATTCCTCTCGTTTTCCATTGAATAATTTTGTAATGCACAGTCCTGGAACATGAAATGATTGACAATTTGACATAAATACTGGACAACACGCAGGGCAATGCCAACTATCAGAGGAAAAGAAGGAAGGAAGTGATTGCGATTATTGATGAGTTGTTTTTTTAGATGAAGGGTTTCGGTTTGTGGGTGAATAAATGATGGAGCAGGTAGGTAGGATAGGATGGAAAGGGGCAGGTTGAGACATGCACAATTCCATCAAGTCAAGAGAAAAACTTGTCCAATTTTGTCAAAGTTTTTAACTTTTCCACGTCAAACAAATAATCCAGAGAGAAATGTCGCATTTGAGCAACTCTCTCTGCTTTTTAGCCCGAGTCAGGGCTTATGTACCCGCCGTGTCTGTCTGTCCGTCTGTCTGTCTGTCCGTCCGTGACACGCTCCAGCCAAAACTACTTGACCTAACGACTTGATATTTGGACGACATGTGTATCATGTAAATACGAAGGCTGAGTTCGAAGATGAGCAAGATCGGTCCATAAACAAAAAAGTTTTAGTGATGGCAACCGACATCATTTTTTTGTGCAGTGGTGACCAGGGTGAAAAATTATTTATTTTT
>JAQIWC010000023.1:0-18833 GCA_034694605.1 Folsomia penicula | reverse complement strand
TTGATCTTCATTTTTAATTTTATTTATTAAAATTGTATTCAAAATTTTGAAACTTTTTTTGGGGACTGGATGTGTATGTATGTAGGCTTGATTTTTAAATAAATCCACTTTTATGTAAGGACAAAAAATGCGTATCATCATTCCATTCCTAGTTGAAATTGTAGCTCAACTAACTGGGCTAAGTGGGAGCCAAAGTAATTTGTCAGGAGTGAAGGATTATGATTTTTATGTCAAGTTAGCTCGCCAAAGTCGTAAAATGAAATGAAATCTCAAGAGTAAAGAGAATCAAGGGATGGGTTGGTTGGTGGGTGATGAAAAAAGTATTTGTCATTTTCTAATAGTTGGGGATTTACTCCATTATTTATTTGCACACGAAGCCCCTGTCCAAGTAAAGTATAGCAATTTCATTTCGCAACAATAGGTTGCTTTTAGATTTTAGAGGTTCGTGCGTACATAGAGCGAGTGCTGCTATTCGTGGTCGATTTCTTCAAAAAAATGTCAAGATCACACAACACAACCAGACAACTGCTTGACGAAGAGTTGAGGCTGAACCCTGCTCTGGTTTCAGGCATTGTTCCCTCATTTAGACTGGATTTTGAAATTCATCACTGAATTTTGACATGTCATGTGAGAATGTGGCTGTGGATGGATGTATGCATTGAGAGCAAATAAATAAATGCATTCGTGACTCTCGTCTTAAAATGATCCTGATCCCCAACTCTACTTGTGAATATGCACGAGCAGTTAAGTCTTTGATTTGATTGTTATCATATTTTTCAAAGACCACAACGTGACGACCAACCAGAATGCCAAGACTGACTTGAGGAGAGGTGCTAAGATTGCAAAAAGAGATTTTGGCATCTTGTCACTCTCCTCGTTCAGATTGGCAATGGACTCAAGAATGAAATCAAGGCACGTATGCATGCTTGGATTTTGCATAGATATTCCCCAAATCTGCACATCTCATCTCAAGCTCCTATTAATCTCTTACATAACTCTGTCAAAAAGAGAAAAAATCTCTCTCTGCCGTTTGTAATATTGCACAAAAGCCATTAAGCATGAGTGGAAAACAATGACACGAGTTTAGTTTAGTCAGTGAGTCAAGAAAGGGAATCTGAGGAGTGAGTGTGTAGAGAGTGATGAAATGAACAGTTTACATATAATTGTCAAAAGTAGGTGAGGAATTTTTTAAAAGGGTTGTGATTAAGAATCAAACCTGGTAACAGCTTGGTAAGTATTTACGTAGATAGGCCAAATAAATTAAGAGCAATTCAAGAAAGTGAGAATTAATGAGGCATGAAACTTAAAAAACTCTAGAAAACCTGGAGATATGAAATTCACGTTCTTAATTTAAAATCAAGTTATATTTAATTTGCGTGGGTATTTATTTATACTGCTTGGTGGTGCAAATCTACAGCTATGTAATTAAGTTGCATGCATGCAAATAAATTCAATCCCTAATAACATTGTTGGGTGCATATCCGCTCATTGTCCTGGGGGAAATGCATTTTTTGACAAATTATTCAAGAGGTCGTTTTAGGTCTGGTGTTGGGTTGTGGTGCGTGAGTGGGATGCCCCACAGCCACAAAAGTCAACGCAACGCAACCGGTTTCTTGAGCGGAAGTGATCTCTGCCTTGCTTGATTCTTAAATATTTGACTCGCTAACTTGCCTGTTTGATAATCAACATATTTTTCTTGTTTGTGGCGTTGTTATGTTATGTCAGACTCTGAGGATCCGCCATCCGACCCTTCCTTCCTTCCTTCCGTCCAACAATGTGAACATGCGTCAATGTTAAAGATTTATTGAAAATTAAACTAATTTTGGTCCAACTCTCCCTCCCAAAGAATTTCATCCTTCCTTCCTCTGTGGCAATTTCATCATCATCATCAGTCCTCCTCCTCGTCCATCCTGATAACTCACCCCCAGATCTCTAATGTCACCCTCATCTCAAAAGGATCAATTCAAAATTTGGAGAAATTTCACCAAATAAATAAGCAAAGCTAGCAAATATTTAATTTGCAAAAAAAACAAAACGAATCCATGTTTTGTTCGTGTGGGGTGGGTGGCGTGACTCTGTGTCGTGTTTGTTAAGTGGTGGTGGTGGTGGTAGCGGTAATAGCGGAGAAATCAGAGCCATTTCAATCATGACACCGGCAGCAGAGATGGGGCGGAAGGGGAAGACGATGAGAAAACCAAGTTTTTGGCTCCTTTGGACCTTGGCGTTGACATTGTTGAGCCTCAGCCCGTGTCATGGTCATGGCGTCGGACTCCCGGGAGAAGGATTCACCCAAGACCCCCTCCCGACTGAGAGGCAGGGCAAGTTCAGTGCCCTGTTGAAGGAGCACAATGCACACAATGCTCTTCCAATTAGGCCCACTTTGGCCCCAACCACAGCACCCACGACCACGCCCCGACCCCGACCCCCTCTTAGCCCAGGACCACCCTCCCTTTGGGAAATGATGAAGGGACACCTCAACAAAGGGGAGCACAAGTCCCAGGCAGAGCAGAGCAACAGCGTCTTTGCTCCCGTGAGCACGACGACGCGACTCTCCTCCAGTTGGGACTGGGCCTCCAAACTCGTTTCCTCAGCCTCCGAGAGTGGGAAGGTGGGCAAGGATTCCGCTCTGGGTGAGGTCCGACCTCAAAGGGACACCACAAACGGAGGTGGTGGTGGGTGGAGCAGCAGCAGCCTCGCCAACTCTCCCCTGGCCTGGGACACGGCCAAGTTGATGGGGAGGGTGGGGCGGGGTCTGTTCTCGTCCTGGTGGACAGCGTCCCTCGTGGCTCCCTCCAACACTGCCCTGGTGTGGCCCATCCTTTCTTCAATGAGGGCACCCTTGAGGTCCCTCCTCGTCAACAAAATCACGGGTGGTGGGTGGGGCAAGGAGGTCGTCCTTGTTGCTCCAGACTCTTCCCACCTTTTGGAGAGGTTGATCCGGGCCAAGATCTCCATCCTCCAGACCCTCATCCTCGCCAAAGTGAAGTTGACCAAGACGTTGCTCACGTCCACAGTCCCGGGGCTGATCCGTCTCCAGCTCCACCTCGTCAACTCGCTCCTCAACCTCGCTTCCAAAAAGGACCTCGGCCCCTTCTTCAAAACCCTCCGCATCCTCCGGAAAGCAGTTTGGAATGGAAAAATAAACTTTTGGAAAGCAATCATTAACCTCAAGCCCACGCCCTCCACGGAATACGGGGCCTATGCAGAGGAACTCCATCCAAAACCAGTGCTGCCAAACTACGGGGTTCCAGAAACGTCGTATGGTGAGCCTCCTTCTCTGAGCTATGGTCCAACAAGGACCCAGTCCAAGCCCAAGTCCCACTATGGGGAGCCTCCTAGCCAAAATTACGGAGGGAACTCCCAGCAGCAGTCCCACGACCCTGTCCTCCCCTGGTCCACCCTGGAGAGAAACCCCCTCCTCGCCTTCCCCTCCTACAAAAAGGACCAGTACGCTGACTACCAAAGCAGCGGCAGCGGGTCAAGAAAGGAGACCTTCGCCCCACTCCCCCCAGTCGTGGTGCACCACTCCCAACCTTTGGTCTCCTCAGCCGCAGCCTCGGACACGGTCCTCGTTTCCAGCAAGTTCCTTCAAGACTTGATGCGGCAGTCGGTGGGGCGGGGGGAGAAAGAGGCGGACAAAGGGTCCTCCAACGGGGACGGGGAGGAGAAGGATGAGACGGAGGGGGAGGCCACGTCCAAAATCAACAAGTTTAGTGATAAACTCAAGTTTCACTCGGGAGTCAGTTCATAGCCAGTAATGCAAAAAATGCAAGAAAGTTAAGTGCATGTAAAATTACATGAGAATGTGTTTCCTTTAGTATTGACTGATATTTAGACACTTTGTTTAATTAATTGTTTTGTTACTGTTACTCTTGGTGGGTCTGTTATTGCTTGTTTTCCTGTAATTGTAATGTGCTCTAGGATCAAGTCCACTTTTTGTTTCCATTAAGCAAAGTTGTTGAACCTGGTTTCTTAATCTGTAATTTCTTGTTACATTTTTGTTTCAACTTGTTTGTTTGTTACTTGACGAGGTTTTTTTGTCAGATCGGCGTTAATGTGGGTGATTGATGCGAGATTGAAAGCACTTGCCATTGGGTTTGCATAGTCCTTCTGATCATCTCAATGAAGTTACATAGATATACGTGCCAAAAAGTCAAGAATGGTTAAATATTTAAATAGCAAAGGAAATAAATGCAATGAACAAAACTGAGTTGATTCTGTCTGATTCATCATGAGAATGTGAATATTTAGATGTGTATTCTTATGATGAGTATGATAATTTGGTGAAAGTTGCCATTTTTTTTGCAAAACTGCCAATGACGATTTGTATCATTGTATCATACACATCACAAATGACTGCATAGCTGCACTTGGGAGTGGCCTGTGTATTCTTATTTTGTCATAGAGTTACCCAATTTTATTGATCAACATAATAAAACAAAGTCAAAGTCATCACAGATGCATAAGAGTCAGTCAAACCTGTCTCATTTGTCTCATCTTATCCTCATAAATAAATGACTAAATGCATTACAAACATTGGTTAAAATAGTTGACTCCATTTTTTACTGCTTCCACATCCAACAAGAAGAGTGAAATGGTCAGATAGATGCCCTTACCTAACGGTACTGACTGCCTGCCCTCGCATTTCATTTCTTATTCTTGAACTGCTTTTTATTGGAAGGAAATCTTGCTTTGTCTTGCGCCTCTTCTTGAAACAAGTCGTTTTTATCCCCCATTTTTTGCACGAGACGAGAAGAAAGTGAAGATGAATGAGCCGGAATACATATTTTAATAAATTGAGCAATTTCTGAATATTTGAGGAAGACGAAATGTAGTTCAGTCAATTGACTCAATTGTTGGAGGTCTTCCGTTTTGTGTTCCTCAGTCTGTGAATATGATCTGCGAACATAATTGGTGGGGATGAATCATGTTTTTATTGGTGATATTACTGGTTTATCGTTTATTAATTTTAATTTCTTTTCTGCCATGTCACTCTCTCACCGCAGCAGACTAGGAGATCAAAGTGCCACTACTACCAATCCATACCGGTCAGGAGAACATGTCATTTTGCATCTTATTTATTTGGCTGAACCAATCAATCACTTATTACACCTTCCTTCCTTCCCTCTCCCCCTATGATGATGAGGAATAAATACAAAATTACTTTTTATGCGAGTGATTAGTTGTTCTCAGTTTCTCTGAGGATGTGGGGGTCGAGTCATGCAACTTTGGATGACTTTGACTTATAGAGAGGGACACGAGAGTCAAGTTCTCACTTGGCTACCGTCCTCCCTTCCAACCTCATCATCTCTTGCTGACATCTTCTTCCTTCCTTCCTTCCTTCCTCTCTTCCAAATGTCATGTGACTTCAGCAGTTCGACATTATCCCTTGGCGTGGACGAGGATCATTTGTTCACTTGAGTGTGTGCCCTGTGCAGTGAAGTGGTGGAGTGAGTGAGTGAGTGAGTGAGTCAATGTGAATATGACCAACTCTGAGGTTGTTGAGAGGAGGAGGATTGGCGTGATTCTTGTGATTTTACTGACCATTTTGGTGGAAGGAGCAGTGTCCAAGGAGGGTTCCCAGAATGTGGCCCTTATCATTCGGATGGTCAGACATAAAAATCCGATCCCACTCTCTTCCATCTCTTCCATCTCCGTGGTGGAGCCGGATGGAAGGACGGTGAGGGTGCCCCCAGTGGAGAGCACTCCGGGGGAGAAAGTTGTTGTTGGGATGGAGGAGTCCAAGAAGACGCCGGACAAGGCGGAGGATCGCTCTGATGACGACATACCATCGACATACTTCTCCACCCACCCTGGAGACTATGGTGGAGGTGATGGGGGAGGTGGGATGGGTCTGTATGACGAGGTCTCTTCAGGTTAGTCTGGGCAGGGGAGTGCCTTCCGTATTATCATGGGTTCTTAATTGATGTCTTTGTTTGGCAGATGGGGAAAGCACAGCTGCTGCTGACCCCACTGTAGTGGAAGAAGAGGAGGATCACGATATTGGGTCAAACTGGGTCCCTGGGGCTTATCCCTCTTCCTCCTCCTCCCCTTCCTCCTCTTCTTCTTTTGGAAGCTCTGACTACAATGGATGGGGTGGAAGTTCTCCATCCTTCTCCTCCTCCCCGCAGACTTATTCTGTGGATGACTCGGAAGGATACTTGCCGGGCCCACCCCCTGCTCTCCATGGACCCCCACCACCACCACCACGAATCAAATATGTCCGACACTACCCCCACCACCACCACTACCACCATCACCACAAAAGACGCCGACCGAGTCTGTTTCACTTCATCAAATCCAGCATAGCCTCCCAGGCGGGCCTGGGAGTGAGGAAGGTCAAAGCTGTGTTGAACGTGTTGACTGAGCCCCCTCCGCCGCCTCCACCCCCTCCCCCACCACCGCCCCATTCAAACCTCCTCTCTCAGGTGGGCCCCAAGATTCATTGGATTGTGGATTCAGTGGTGGGGCCAGGGTCCCTCCTCTCCCTTAAAAAGGACTCTGTCGTGGCCAATCTGAGGTATCGGAAGGCCCTTTACTACGACCTCCCTAGCGCAATCATCCGGGCTAAATTGCAAATCCCGGGGAAGATCATCCATGGAAGGGACACCCTTCTGGGGGTCATCCACGCCCTCACGGCGCCCCCACCACCCCCACCACCACCACCGGAAGTCCATGTCGTTCACGATCACTCGGAAGATGAGCATGTTTCCTCGGATCCAGTGGAGTTGGAGTATGGCCCCCCTCCTTCGGACCTCCTCCTTCATGACGACCACCACGATTCTCACGGAGATCACTCCGAGCCAGAGGCTGAGATTGAGGCGAGCAGCAGTGCGGCCAAACCAGTGACAAAGCCAGCGGCGTCAGGTGGGAGTGGGAGTGGCTCTGTTTTGGCAGCTTCCATCGCCTCAGCTGGAACAGGGATTGCAACGTCCTTGGTGAATGCAGTCAACATGATCCTGGAGCCTGTGGCTGCAGTGGCGGATGCCCTGACGGCCAACCTCAACTCTCCGCCCACGCCCTCAGCCTCTGCTCCGGACGTGGAGAAGCGGAAGGAGGCCTCCAAGCCCATGCGGGAAGCAGACTCCATTTCCATCACTCAGGAGGGTGAGGGTGACTCCAAAAGGTCCAAGAAAAGGTCATCATCGTCTCCGTCGGGGGCGGAGAAGAGGGGCGGAGGCGGAGTCGGAGGGAAGGCGTCCCAGAAAAAGGTGGGGGTGGTGGAGGAAGGTCTCTTGGGAAAAGAGTTGAAACTTCCACTCAAAGTCTTCAGTTCTCAACAGATCCAGAGGGCGATTGCCAAGAGTTTGAGGGGCCTCGGGCAACCACTCCCACCCTCGCAGTCAAAGTATTACGGGAACACCCAGCCCCAGCCCCTCCCCCACCAGTTCCACACCCTACCCATGAGTATTATCAAGAAATCGGGGAGGTTCTTTAGTTAAGGAGACCTGCATACCTCCCCTATTTAAATTAAACTAATTTAATCATTAATTAATTAGATCTTTGTTTATGAGACGTCAGTTATCATTCTTGTTGTTTATTGTTGTTGACTAGATTTAAATGTGTACAAAATGTAGAAAAATAAAGGATTTTTTGAGCAATTAGAGTGAGTTTGAGGTCTGGAGTCGTCTCACATAAAAGGTTTCGAGGTGTGCCCAGTTCCTTTGATATCCGACTTGAAACTCGTCACTCGGCATCAACCTCCCATTCCAGGGGATGGAGGGGGAGGGAGTGGGAGCCGTCGGAGGGTGCGGAAGACTCATCACAGGTCGCAGGATAGGCACGACAGCCTTCTTCCCACCCATCCCGGGCGTCCAGGTGGACCCACCTCCAGGGAAAATAGGCCCACGTCGACCCCTGTCGATTAGAAACGGAAAATTCAATGAATGGCTTAACCATGATGGGGAGTGTTTTATCGCTTCACTCACCCCACCGTCCCTCTATTTTTATTGCTCTTTTGAGGTGGAGTCGAGGTCTGGGCTACGGAGGAGCGTTGGATCGGCTCATCCATGAAACTGACGCTTTTCTTCACCTTGGCCCTGGAATTCTGGAGGGGATCACTCCGAGGAGGAGGCTCCTCTTTCTCAAGCAAACCCCTCCTTTGTTGAGTCTTCATGTCAAAAAAGCCTAGAATTGAGAATGAAAATAAGGATTTGTCTGCAAATCATGCATTTATGCAAATGAAACCATTCAAATGTCACCTTTTCGTATAGCGGAAGAGACGGAGTCACCGGAAGAGACGGAGCCGGGTGGGAGTGGGGGTGAAGGGGGAGGGTTAAAGTTGACCACGGCTGACTCATTGGCCACGAGGAGGACATCCATGAGGTAACATCCCGAGATTTCCCTGGGCAGCAGGGGTGGATGCCCCCATTTGTGTCGAGGGAGGAGTTCGTCATGGAGGATCCGAGTGGGCCCTGGGCGTGGGACGGGGACGGGGTGCGGAGGAGGAGGAGGCAGCAGCGTCTGTCGATGTCGATGAGGCAGTGGCCGAGTGGTGGTGGTGGTGGCCGGGGGGAGGAGGAAGAATCCCTGACCCGCTCGATCTTCTTCTTCTTTTGCCTCCTCCCCCTCCTCCTCCTCCTCCGAGGGGACGTAGGAAAGGGTTTCAGAGCTGCTCCCTCCCGCCGACCCCCCACCCCCACCCCCTCGGGTTGTGGCAGAGATTTTCCGGATGTATCTCAGATTCTCAAAGTCCCACGAGTCCAGGGCCAAGTCCGAGGGGACGGAGTAGATCAGCCCGACCCCGGTGGGGTGGTGTTGGTGGTGGTCAATCATTCTCAATTTTAGAGACGCCACGCACAGAGAGCCGTGCAGTTGGGATGGGAGCCGAGGATTGAGTGAACCAAGCAAGAAGGAAGGAAGGAGTGAGGCGAGGCGAGAGTGCAACTTGACCAAAAGTTGAGAAAAAGAGGTTTTGATCTGTAAAAATGCCACGCTTGGGTGGTTGTGGTTTGTGCGTCCATCTCAACCCAACCCTTTCATTACTTTTCCTCGCTTGATCACCTCAACTCAACCCCAAATGCAAGGAAGGAAGGAAAGGAACCACTGCAGTGCAGTCATTTCATTAAGGAATGAATTAAACGCACACCTCACCTCACAGCCCAGTGCAATCGGCAGTATTGCGGAAGCAAAGGAATTAACAACAAGATTGGCTCATTTTTTAATTTCTTGATCAGTATGGCACTGCAACACGCATTTACACACAACAAGGAATGGGGTGAAATAATTTGGTTGGATTATGACTGGTTCTGCATTGGGTTGAACTGCATAAGGGGGATGCTTGCAATGAAATGTGTGCAGGGCAGGGCAGGGCAGGGAGCCTTGTTATTGAATTTGAGCAACTTCCTGAAATAAATGCAGCAAATCGGAAACAAATTAATTACTCTTCGTCAATCTTGGGGGAGTTGATCAATAGAAGTTGGCAGTGGTTGAGTGAGTGATGAGTGAAATCAAATGCATCCACAATTCCACATCGATCAGTCACTTATCCTCCCTACCCACAGATCCATTTCAATTAAAATTTACGAGCATAACGATGGGAGTTGCATCATCATCATCACATTCCTCCATGCAATATTTTACTGCACTGCAGCTGAGATGGACGTCTCAATTTGCATCCACCTTAGCTGAAAGTTTGCTTTCTGCTCCCCTGGTCCTCCCACTCCTTCCACCCAACCTTGGATGTCACCTGGAATCACATTTAAACTACGACAATGCGTTTATATTTCAGAAACATTCTACATAAATATGAGGATCAAGGACGTCGGGTTGCTTTTTGGTTGTCCATTATATAAATAGGCGTATTGACGTAATAACCTCAAAAGGAGGACCCCATCCGGCGAGGAACAGGGAAAGTGCATTTGCTTGATATTTCCATGGTCTGATCCCCCCACGGGGAGAGAGTATCGGGAAAAGATTGTGGAATAAAAAGGATGAGAAAGAGACGACTCCATCCTAGTCAATCCGCAGCGGAGGAGGTGTGTAATGATGGTGGAAAGAACGAAAAGGAAGGTTCCGAGACTCCCCTTTCAGGCTCTTTTGGTGGCGTTGCTCGTCTGGGAAGGGGCTCTTGGGGATGACTGCCGGATTACTCCGGTCCTCCACGTTCTCCAGACTCCAGGCTGCAGCCCCATGACCATCCCTTCATTTGCTTGTGTGGGGAAATGCACCTCATACGTCCAGGTATGCGTTTCCAATATTTCAATCTCATTTTATTCCTTATTCGATGTGGATTGATTCACTCCTCCCTCTCTTTCTGTCGCCACAGGTGTCCGGCTCCAAAATGTGGCAAATGGAACGGTCCTGCATGTGCTGCCAAGAGTCGGGGGAGAGGGAAGCGACCGTGACGCTCTCCTGCCCCAAAGCCCCCTCCGGATCCCCCAAACTTCAAAAGGTGAGGATAGACAGATAAGCAGGCTCACTCCTTTACTCCACCATTTCAATGAATTACATGCTTCTCTTACTCCAGATTGTGACAAAGGCACCCGTTGACTGCGTAAGATGATCCCACTTTCTCATGTCAATCCCGGGAGAGAGCCAGTGCCTGTGAATGACTCTTTCTTATTTATTTCAGATGTGTCGACCCTGCACGTCCGTGGACGAGGGGAGCATCATGCCTCAGGAGATGGCCGGATATTTGGACGGGATGGACGGCCCCCCACTCTCCCTCGTCCCAATTCGGATGCAAATGTCAATCTAAACCAAAAAAAGGGGGGTTGTTGGTTGAAATCGTATTTTTAGAATTTCCCTGGGTGGATAGTGGGCAGGGTGCATAGCAGTCCAATTTTAAAGTCCAGTGTATTGTAGAGCAGAAGGTTTTTAGTAGGGTTTGGTTAGTGAATTATGATAATTTGCAGCAGTGTTCTTTTCTTCATTCTGTTTCTAGTCAAAGAGTGAAAATGAGTGAGAGGGGGCCAGGCAGTTTGGATTAAATGCACTTTTCCACTATCCTTCATCTTGTCTCTTCCACCCATCTTTACTACAGTCGTTGTTGCCGTAAAAAATGAATAAAAGTCAAATGCAGAATAGTAAAACTCATTCATTGGGGGGGATGCATTCGGTTCATTAGTGTGGACATGGCTTGTGCCCGTCATCTGCACTTCTTGAAAGAGCATGAAGCCATGAAGGAAGGTGGGAGTGAGGGAGCGAGTGAGTGACGGAAGGAACGGGATGGAAGTTGATCCAATTATTCCATCCTTCCCTAATGTGAGGAGGAAGTAAGGGACACCTGGGCTTTAACTCCACCACCATCCAGGGAGGCAGGTAAGCAACACTCTTTGCATGCACGAAATTAGATTAAATGCCTCCATACAAACCATACATCCAGTCAATACTGGTGGCTGACTCTGACTCTTCCATGGATGCCCGTAACAATGGGTTACGTCATCCATGGAGCAGAGCAGCAGGCAGATAGCCAAAGGAGCAGCCTCGTTAAAGTGCATGCTGAGTAAAAAATGAATGAGCATGTACCCAATCCGACGCAGAGGTAAAAATAACACAGATCCATCCAGAGTGGCCAAGTTCCGGCGGTGGCAGTGGCTCTTGTCCGGTCTCTACGTGGTTGTAGGTGAAGGGTGGAGAGGAAGTCACTTCCGCTCTCTCTCTCTCTCCCTGTTTCCTTCTTACCTGGCCGTGCCTGCACAAATTCCAACATCCACGAATCCATCCATCCACAAATGCACTCCTCCTCATGCAACCATAAAGCCATACAATGTCCTCCCTCCCTCCCTCCCTCTCTCCCCATTTTGGCAGTTGTCACTTCCAGTTGGAATTCTCATTCAATCCAATCAACATCCAATTGAGATCTGCGTCGGATCCTACATACTCAACCCAAAGAATCTATCATTGTGACCCTTGGGTGAGACAAAGGGCAGGGAAGACTTTCTGAGAGAGTGTCTCGACCTGCCCCCACCTGGATCTTGTTGGATCCATCCATTCTTCCGTGAAAGTGGGTGGGTCGGAATCCTCCTCCAGCCAACACAAGGATGGTCATGACGTTGGTCTTGGGGAGTTGGGAAGAGAAGAGTTTGAAATCCGGGTGCAACCTCTACTCGTCCAAGTTCAAGTTTTGTGTGCTCACCATCCGGAAGGCGCACGAGAGTCTGCTCAACCACACCCACTCCTCCTCCTCTGCTTCAGCCACTTCCTCCTCCTCAGCCACTCCTTCCCTTGGACGCCTAGCCACACCCACCTCCTCCTCCCTGGACTTTAAGTCGTCCATGTACTTTCGTGAGACAGAAGGGGCAGGGGGACGGGGGGTTGAGGTGGACCTGTTCCTCGTCACAGCCCTTCCCACCCTCCTCCTCGCCTCTCTCATCATCTTCCTCAACGGGATGGCCATCCTGGGGCTGCTCCGCTCCAACCGAGCCCTCCGGACCCGACTCCCTCCTCCCCCTCCTCCAAGGAGGAAGGGCCATCTCTCCTCCTCCTCCTCTTCAGGGGAAAGGGGAGCTCTGCCGCTGCCGCTCTTCCTCCCTGCCTCCACGCAGGGCCTACTGCACTCCCTCTTCACGGCCTACCTCACCCTCGGCCTCCTCTCCTTCTACTCCCAGGTCAGTCTCACCCTGCCTCATTCTCTCCTCCTCAACACCAACCTCTGACTTTTTCTCTTTTTCTGAAGGTGTCCCTCTCCACCTTTGTCCTCCTGGACTGGCGCCTGGTGGAGGAGCAGGGGATGGAGTGTCTCCTCGTCAACTGCGCCCTCATCGCCCTCTCCGTCGCCATCACGCTCCACCTCTTGGCTCTGGCTGTGGATCGGGCTCTAGCTGACCGACTCTCCCTCCCAAAATACTCACTCCTCACTCGAGGTACAATCATTGATATGAAAATCTGTATTTATTTATCTCAACTTTGGGAATAAATTCCTAGGCACGGTGGGGCTGTGGTTGTTGGCCATCTGGCTGCCATCCCTGATCCTGGGGGACCTCCCGCTGTCCGGCTGGAGGAACCCCTTCCCTTTCTGCATCTTCCTCTCCCAGTTCAACGACGACTACCTCAGATTCGTGGGGGGATTCCATTTCAGCGTCCTCCTCTGCATCCCCGCCCTCTCGCTCTACCTCCGATGTTGCATACGGCGGAGGAGTCCGATTGGGGGAGGGGGTGGGGGTGGGGTCACGCTTTATCGGTGGCAGAGGAAGCTCAAGGCGGATCACGGCCTCCTCTGCTGCCTGGCCCTCTTTCTCAACGCCCTCTGCTGGTCCCCCTTCCACGCCTACCTCCTCCTCTTCTGCTCCACCTGCCCCCTCTCCCCCTCCCCCTCCAGCCCCACCCCCACCTGGCTGGGCTACCTCCACGAGTATCTCTTCATCCTGGCCCTCCTCCCGGCCGTGATCCTGCCCATGGTCTTCACCATCCGAGCCTCCCTCCTCCGCTCCTGTGCTTCCCGACTCCTGGCCCAACTCCACCTCTCCTCCTTCCCAGCCTCAGCCTCCTCCTCCTCCTACTCTGCAGGTGGGGACAACAACCCCCTCAGCAGCCACCACACCCACACCCACTCCGCCAAGCTCTTCTCCATCCACGACTGCTATCATCCCAGCACGGGGACGGGGACTAGCTCCTCCATTTACAAGTGAGTATATACCTACGCGAATAAATACAGAAATGTCCAAATTGCTGATGATGCTGTATTTCATGAAGGGACACGTTGACGGGTAGAGGATCGGCCTCAGCCTCCCTCTACCTCCCGCGATACCTCCCGCCCTCCTCCTCCTCCGCGGCCCCGGCCCACCTCCAGGCACCACACCGCCCAGCCACTCGATATGTCAAGAAGGCCATGGCTCCTCCCCCTCCACGCGGAGTGTCCAACCCCTCCTTTCATAGAGAGTCTCCCTCCACCCAGGAGACAACGGCGACAGACTCACCGTCCCCACACCCACAGAGCCACCACCACCACCACCAGCACCAGCATGAGGTGGAGGTGGACGACGAGCCCTACTACTCACAAATACTCAGCCACACCCTCCCCCCTCGCCAACCCATAACAAAGGCCCAGGCCTCCACCGACCGACGACGGACTCGAGATCCGAGTGAGGGTCACTGACCTTGATCACTGACCTTGAACTTGACTTGTCGGAGGAGAGGGAAAGGAAAGTTGGGGAGAAAGTGCGAGTGTAGCTTTCACTTGAAGGCAGAGGTGAAAGCTGGAGGAGAAACTGCTTCATCCTTCCTTCACTATGAGCCCATTGACTAGGGCTCTTTGTTTTTATATTTAGCTTTCTTTTTCAATTCATCAATCGACATTGTCTCATTGTCTTGCTTTAATAATTTACTAATACATGAATAGAATGGTAAATTACGAGTAATTATAGTACATACATGCAATTGTAATAATAATAAATACACATGATTTTCTTAACCATTCATACTTTGACTTTGACTTTGATTCATTGGTTCATCTTTGCTCAATTAAAGAGTTGTTTGATAAGATTTCAAGCCATTTAATCAGCCAACAAGTCCTCTCTCACCTCCATCCATGTGCTCTGACATGCATCCTTTACTCCACGCTGGGATATTCGCTGTGTGGGTGGCGTCATTTCTCACTTTGGCGGCTGCTGCTACTTCCGGTGAGGATGGCGTTGTGGCCACATGTGGATCTCACCACGTCCTCCCCTTCTCCTCCTTCAAAATCCACTTTTCAAACTCTCAAACTCTTACAAAATCCCCAATGCAGTCGGTGAGACCATCTTAAAATTACGAATTTTATGGATGTTACTCTAACTAAATGACGACATCCTCAATCAATAGGGCGTCGAGTCTGGTGAAATCCCCCCACTCTACTCTGGCTACTTTTCACCGAGTCAACCCCTCCCGAACCCTCTGCACCCTCCTCCGCCCCATCCACACGTCGACCTCTTCAACCTCCACGCCCAGGGCAGCAGAGGCAGGAGCAGCCACCCCCACCCCAATTATTTGGGCCTCTTAGGGAAAAGACGGCGGAGGAAAAGGAGCGTTGCTCCAACGGATGATCGTCCAAGACGAAGTTGCAGCTGGACCTTCTCCGTAGGAGACAACGCCAGCTGCACCTCTTTGAGGGTCCACCTGACTCAGGGAGACCCCTCCCACATGCCCTGCTCCCTGGAAAAATTCCTCTTCAAAGTGACGAGTCGGCCGATGATGATTCACTGCAAGGGCGGAGGTCACCATTCCCACAAAAATCTCACGGACCTAATCATTCCCCTCGGCTCGGGGGCTGGAGGGCAAAGGATCCTTCAAATCACGCATGAGCTGCTCCTCCTCCCTCGGGAAGGGGTGCATCAGGGTCCGGGGCAGGTGGTGGAGGGGACCCTGTCCTGTTTACCCTCAGAGCAGGAAAGATAGTCCGAGATAAGGTTAATTGAGGCCTGTGTTTGTATACAACGGAGAATAAAAGTAGGTGACTGAATGAAGCCAACAAACTGTCGTTGCATTCCATCCATCCAACTCCATAATATTTCTGGTCGGAGGTAACCATCATTGCTTGCTCATTCATTGTTCTCCACATAACAGGACTCCGAGCATTATGCAGATGGATGGATGCATAATCCATGCAATCCACGAAATTGATTCAGTTCCGAGATTATTAATTAATGAGCCGAGAAGAAGGTTCATTCTCCCCCCTGCCTCTGCCTGACCCATTTCTGCCGCATGCACTGCACCCGTGCTTATTCATTCATTCATTTGCATCATGTTTGAAGGCCTGCTAGTGTTGGGACTGGGGTCGGTTCTTCTTTGTCTTCTCGAAGTCCAAGGGTCACCCACGCCCACACAAACACAAACACCAACCCCTACCCTCAATCCGGAAAACTTTATAAACCTGGTAAAAAAGACAAGGAAAAGGGAAGGGTTCCCCCTCCTTCCTCTCCTCCATTTCCTGTCTTTATTTCTTCCTTTAGCTGAGCAATCCAGGCTACCCGTTCGCCTACGAGGTCCCTCCCCTCCTGGCCAACGCCACCAAGGCCGGCACTCTGAGGAATCGGACGTGGGGAAATCCCTACGCGGACCTCACTCCCATCAGGCGAGAGGTGGCGGAGGGAGCAGATGGGGTCACCTCCTTCTGGCCCATCCAGTACTGCGGCCTCCACTTTATCAACAAAGGAGAAGGCTACCTCCTGTCCCACAGGGCCTTTGACGACGTCCAAAAGTCCTCCTCCTCCTCCTCGGCAGAGAATGAGCGCTGTGTCTGGGGTTTTGTGGGAGACGCCTTCTGCACCCCTCGGGTGGAGTGTCCCCAGTTCCAGGGGATGACTGGGGCCTCCTGCCGTACAAACTACCTCCAACTGACGGACGGGGGCGCTTCCTTCCTTCACCATTTTTGTGGGGGTGACCACATCCCCAAGGCCACTTCCTCCTACACGGCCAAGGACGGAGTCCTGGACATGGTTTATCGATACTCGGATCCCGCTCTGAGACCCCATTTTACGTGCTGGGTCAGCTGCGTCAACTACCCCGTCAAATACAGTGTCAAGGGCTCGAATGCTTTGGGGTCCAAGGAACCCTTGGTGGTGAGCCTGGAGGAGGAGAAGGTTCCAGCCCTACTGAATGACACCCTACCCCTCCCTCGACTTAACCCGAAATGCAGTCAGTTATTGAAATATTTAGACATTTATGGTTCATGGCCTCATGACCTGTCACTGTTCCCACAGGTTGTGGGGTGACCAATAAACACAAAAACCACACCTCCTCCTCCTTCCCCTCTTTCTCGGCAGGAGGAGGAGGGAATTCCTCTGCTCGAGGGTCTCGGGTGGTCGGGGGGAGGGAGACGCTCCCTAATCAGTACCCTTGGGCCCTCGGGATTCTGAGCAAGACGGGAAAGCTACCCTTTTGTGGAGCCGCCCTTATCTCGGCTCAATACGTCCTCACGGCCCAACACTGCGTGGAAGAGTGAGCCAGAGAAAATAAAAACAATTCAAAAGGATGCTCTTAATGAGTTGAATTAATGATTTCTTTGCTCCTTGGGATGCAGTGAGGACGTGGAGGACATCATCGTGGTGCTGAATGAGCACGACTACTTGTCCGAGAACGAGACGTCCCTTGAGGGGACGGGGGGGCCTGGGGCGGTCCGGAGGGGGGTGGTGGAAATCATCAACTATCCCTACTACATGGAGTCCACCTTCTCGGGGGACGTGGCCCTCCTCCGGCTGGACCGACCCCTGCCCATCCACCGCCCCCACTTCACCCCCATCTGCCTCCCACAAAAGAGGGAGGAGCTCTTTGTGGGGAGGGAAGTGATGGCCATGGGCTGGGGCACGACTGGTCCCTTTGCATCAAAGTCCCCCCTCCTCCTGGAAGTCCCTCTCGTCATTTATCCCAATGAAGCGTGCAATGATTTCCATCCCCACGAGCCCCCAGAGCCACCCCAGGTCATGGACAACAGTAAGTCCGAGGGCTGAGATGTAACTTTCAAAAAAGGTCTTGTTTAAATTGGGGTCATTGTTTGTTTGTTTAGTGATGTGCGCAGGCTACTCGGAAGGGGGCAGGGACACTTGGTACATACCTTTTAGTAAAACATAAAAATAAAATCAACTGTCAATTAAAACGGATCTGTTGTAGTGCTGGGGATTCTGGGGGTCCTCTGGCACTGAGGTTGAAGGAAACGGGGCGCTATGCTCAGATCGGGGTCACGTCCTGGGGGTTTGGTTGTGCCATTCCCCTCAATCCAGGAGTTTTTACAAGGGTCTCAGGTACACAAAACAAACACAAATGAACATTATATAATGAGGCTTATCCTGATATCTCCTCCAATTCCTCCAAATAGAATTCATGTACTGGATCCGAATGCACACAGTGGATGGGCAATTCTGCCTCGCGTAATTATTTCATAAATGTTAATTAATAAACAAAGGGAGGGGAGACTATATTGTATTTGTATTTCATGAGAATATTTATTTCACGTCATTCATTCCACAGTAGACACTGACTCTGACAATATTGCAATATTTTTATATCAATTTATATTTAATTTCTCTGTCTCACACGGCCCACCCTCAACTCAACACTATATCGTCAATTCAAAAAACAAACACAAAATGAAAATGTACGAGTCCTAGCTGGATGGTCTAATTAATGGGATTGGGCAGGAATGGAGTTTTGAGATCCATTACATTTGTACAAATACAAAATTTACACCAAAAGTCGTTCTTGGGAGTCACATAGAATCAATAAGTCTACACGGGATTATCGAATTTAAACTTAACCTAAGATAATGGATTTAAAATCTTACAAGATATCTTGTAATCTAGGATTATAATGTAACCATAAAATTAACATAAATCATGTTCCACGAGTTGCATAATGTTTTAAATTATTTCAAATTACAGTAAAAACAAAAGCGAACAAGTAACGAAACTAAGACATAATGAATTGATTAATGGCAAACCTTAATAATTAAATGTATATGTACAAGACAACAGAAGTATTCTTCTATTCACTCCATTTGGAGGCTGACCGTGTTATTTGCCCCAGGTCGTTCTTCAATGTAGTCAGCGAGTCGTTTTGCAAATACTTTGGTTGGAGGGATGGAGGATGCCCCTGCCCCAGAGGAAGAAGTGGAACCAGCCTCCTCATTATTTTCATCGGATGAGAGGGACCGCTTCAAGGTTTTGGCTCTATGTAGAGAAAGAGGATAAAGAAGTATTCAAATTATTTTATGATTTTTAATAATTTAATTATTTGAGTAATTATTAAACTTTAACGATTTCTTACTTGAATTCAATGCCCCCCGTCCCGGAGGGGAGTTGGAGCATGGCATTGATAGCTTTGAGATTGTTGTTGGGACTTAGGCGGGCCGAGAAATTGTACCTAAAAGGCTTTGCGGGGGAAGAGGTCTTTGGATTACGAAGTGTCCTCAAGTACACCGA
>JAQIWC010000022.1:0-19036 GCA_034694605.1 Folsomia penicula | reverse complement strand
AGTTAAAATGACCATTTCTCTCAATTTTGCTTTTATTCTAAACCGAGTGCACGCACACAGATGTGGTCTAATTCACAAGGGGAAGTATAAATAAATAAATATAAAAATCTCTCTCAAATCCAAGTAATTAATTCTTCTATTTAATTAAAATTAATTAACCTACCCCCTAAAATAGTATCATTGCTTTACCTCAACTCTTTCTGCCTAGGCTATGCAAATGGTAACTCTCTCTCGCTCTGCTAATTTAATTTTAATTAACCAATTAAGAAGACTTGTTAATTGTCGGGCCGCGGGGGGAGCGGAGTGGAAGGTCAAGTCGGTGGGTGTGGCAAGGCAAGGCAGTCAAGTCGTTGGTTGAGGCAACTCTTTCAACTGCTTGAGGATCGTTTCATGCAATTTTTTCTTGTCCCTCTCCTCCTTCTTGAGGACGGAGAGGATTTTCTTCTTATCCCGGTCAGATTCCCGAACCCTGAGCAAAGTTGGGGTTGATTAAAGTGACCATTTTATTAATTAGTTAACTCTGGACTAACTAACTTTTCCAAAACTTTGATAGCCGCGGCTGGAGAAACTCTGGGATATTTGGAGGTGGGAGAGCCAAAGTCACGGAAATATGATGAGAAATCACACTGATTGAAAAGGTCGAGGAGTTGGCGGGAGTCGATGAAGCACTCGAGCAGCAGCGTCGCGTCCAAGTCCGGCACCGGCTGGGACTGGGAAAACTCTGGACAAAGGAGAAGAAGAGTGAATTGATTTAAATGAACAGCTTCGTCATGAGAAGGTCAAGTTCCTTCCTTCCTTACGTTCACACTGGATGAGGTCCAGCTCGAGCTGGCGCAGGGCCCCCAGAGAGATTTGCTTCACTTCCTCGTCCAGGAGGAGGGAGAGGAGGCGCTTGTTGATGTGCTGGCATGCCGCGACCACCGCCGTGCGCGCCACTTTGGCCTAGATTTTTTTGAGAAAAAACAACAAAAATGATCAGAATTTGTAATGAATCTCGGGTGGGGCTAAACTAAAGCCAGGCAACTCACGGGCAGGTTAGTAAAGGCGAGGAAGAGGGATTGGAGGAAGGCGACGAGGTCAATGATGTAGTCGGAAGCCCGCCCCTCCGGCTCCCCCAGCCCCCAGTCGTAGTTGGACAACTCAAACGTCTCATCAATCTTGAGCTTGAGTTTCTCATAAATCTGCTCCTCCGCCTCTGCCCGCGCATCCTTGAACATGGACCGACCCTGGAGCTCGGCCTTGTGCGACAAGTTCCGCACCGACCCCCTGTCCCCACCAACAACAAAACAAGGTCAAGGTCATTTCAATGAACCAAATCTTCCCGCCACTCCCTCCCCCACTCACCCCGTGACGGTGCAAATGTACTCCTCCAAAAAGGCATTGGTGTGTTCCAAGTAGTTTGTGTTGATGGTGATTTGGATGAGTTGGAGGAGGCCGATCCCGGGCTTTTGGATCAGGGTCGTCAAGCATCCCGCGAGGGTGATGACCAACAGCTGGTTCGTGGCCTTCCGCATGAGGTCGTCCACCTCCGTTTGGGAGAGGTTGAGCTGCTCCGCGTAGGCCAGGGAACCATCCACAAAACCCTGGACCACGCCGTAGACCCTCGGGACCATGGAGGAGTAGGGGAAGCGGCGCGGCCACTCCCCCTCCACCCACCCCGCAGCACCACCACCCCCCTCCATCCAGGGATAGGTTTCCAACACCTCGGCGTACTCCTCCTCATCCTCCACCTTTAGAATAGAGGTCAATGATTGCGGGTGATAATTTTTAAACCCCGCGCGCCGCGCCCCTACCTGGAGTGGATGGTACGTGTCCTCATCAAATATTTCTCGGAAGGAATGAACACATTTCTGCATCAAGACGTCCGTGTAATGCTCCCGAATCTCTTGGAGAGTGACGGAGAGGGGAGACACGTTGTAGCCATAGTTCTAAGGACCACACCCCCTCAATTAGTTTGTTAATTAATTCCTCAATTAAACCAAGATGAACTCTGGGACTCACGCTCAAGGTGTTTGAGAAGAGCATGATCATCTTCTTGATCTCCAGGATTGTCCCCGCCTCGGTGCAGTAGGACTAGAATTCAAAGGACTTTATTTAGGAGGGGGAGGGAGGGGGTGTGGTTGAAATCCCTGCTTACCGCAGTGTTGCGTAGAGTGTCGGCAATCTTTGGGAGGGCCGCCCCCCACATTTCCTCCAGGATGGGTTGGTTCACGAGGCCGGAAGTGGTGTAGAGCAGGTGGTTCTCAATCACAAAGAAGCCCACGATGGCATGGAAGTACTCCAGGTAGCCGGCCAAGGACTCGTGTTGCTAGAGGAGAAGGAACAGGGAGGGTCATCAAGGTCAAGGCCAAAAGGTAGAAGCTTAATTGGATCTCTCACCATGTGCCCCGTGGCTTGGAGGACGAGGGTGCTTTGTTCCTGGCGTTGACGGCGGTAGTAGGACTCAAACGTGGCGCGGTCCCCGAGGACCGTGAAGATATGGAAGCATCGATACAAAGGGGAAAAGTCGACGAGGTCTTGGGCGCTGACCTCCTCCCCCTCGGCGTCCACCTCGAGGGACTCCTCCTCTTCTGGAGGGAGAAGGAATGGATCATTCCCTCCATTCGTGGTTGGAAGGAGGGGGTGCCGGTGGGGGTGGGTCGCGGCAGCAGCCACGCCCCCTTCATACACTGCCATCCCCTCCTGCGTATGCTTCATGGCCACCTGACCAATTCGGGAGGAGTAGCGGCGGACATTCTCCAAAAAATCTTTGAGCTCGGACATGCTCGAGTCTTGGATTTGTTTCCGAAACCTGGGGTTCAGAGTAATTAATTAATTGGCCTTACATGGTGCAGAGGTGAGTGGGTGGGGCTCCTCACTCACTTTGGGATACACTCCCTGAAATGGTTGGTGAATCTGTATTTGGCCATTTGTGGGAGGTAGGTGTGTTCCAGCTGCTCCAGGGATTTCAGGGCAGGGTAATACCTGGAGTCAGTCAGAGGCTCATTCAGTAAACTCTCAGTTAATTAGTCAATTAATTAAAGTTGTCGCACCTCTTCTGGTCCAGCTGGGTCTTGAGCTTTTGGTACATTTTGAAGAGGGGGAGGCAGATCTCGAGCTGTTCCATCGTGGCCACAATGTTCCCGGCCACGCGCTGAGCCGCAGCCACATCCTCCCCCGTCCGCAGGACGGACCCCACCTCCGCCCTCAACTCCTTGTCCATCAACGTTATCCGGGCCTAGAGCAGAGGGGGCAGAAGGGGGGGGGGGTCATTTGGGGTCAATTAAATTAAACAAGGCTCCCAAGACGCACCTTGAGGTCTTGGGACTCTGCTCGGACGTTGTGAAGGTCCAGGATGGAGTCGATGAAGCCCTGGTAGTGGACGTTGCACAACTTCTCAATGTCCCGGTCATGGCCCTTGATCCGTTGCTCCAGGTGCTCCAGGAACACGGCCGCACGGTCCTCCTCTATTATCGTCCTACGAAGGTCAGGAAGATGTTGGTCAGGAGGTCAAGCAAAGTGTTTGATTTGTTGATGTTGTTTACCTAAAAGTAGGGCCCCAGTAAGTGTCCAAAGCTTCGATTTCTTGGGCAAGTTGTTCATAATTTTGTGATTCTGAGCCACCCCCACCCAGGAGGGAGGGGGCGTGGTCCAGGCCGTGCATCATTTCAAGTCAAGTTATGATTATTTGACAGATAAATAAAGTCGGAGAAGTACTAGGAGCACCACTGCACTGCACTCTCAGTATTTCATTTATTTCTGGAATTAAGCGGAGGAAGACCTGCGTCCCTCCAGTCCCTCCCTCCCTCCGTGCAACCACTCCCTTCCTAGGCTCTAATTCCTCCTTTAATTCCACCTCTAGTTAACTCCCCCAGATGACGGCCGGATTCAAATGAAACTCCCGGCTGAGCACCCAATCCATTTGGGAAATATGCAGACTGCACTCTCTCATGAGGAGGATGAGGAGGATGGAAAATGCTGGCAGAAATGACCTGACGAAATTCTGGGAGCATGCCCACCTTGTTCCTCAAAATATGGGACAATTGAAATCTTGGGAGAAGGCCGGGACCGCCCCTCAATTTGTAAATATTTCGGTTTCCGAAGGCTGCGCCTAGCATAAAGCACCCAAACAAACATGGTGAACAATGCAAATGCAACAACTTCGTTCGGACATTGTAATTTCCGAGGGAGGGGTGGATTTCATCATAGGCTGCATTTTATTCTCTCAAGTTAATTAAATGGTAACAAAGGGTAACGATGTCCACATTATTGTATCAACATTGCTGGGAGTTGTGCAGGGAGCGCCTCAATACTTTTCCAGGAAGGAAATTGTTTTATTGAGACCGACCGCCCCACCCCCTTTCAAAATCCCAAAGGCTTGGCCACTCCCCCCACCGCCGCCGCCACCCCCGCCACCCTGCTGGCTCACCCCCCCACTCAGCACCTCGTTCCGGGCATTGTTCCCCTCCACGAATCCAGCATTGGTGGTCGTCGAGGAGTGGTGATGGTTCCCTGTCTGGAAAAGAAAGGATTAGATTAGGATGAACCACACCCCCTTGCAAAAGAAGGAGGGGGGGTTACCTGTTTCATCCCAGGTTTATTGCTTCCCCCAGCCCCAGCCCCAGCCCCAGCCCCCTGATGGTGAGGGAAGTAGACGGGCGGAGGCTTCTTTGGGGAACGGGGTGGAGGATCCTTCAGCCGAAAACTTTCCAAGGATTGCATGTCCACGGCCCCCCCGGCCACACCCCCACGGGATGAGGAAGGGGAGGATCTTTGACCTCCTCCTCCTCGGACTCCTCCCCCTGCCACAGCAGCAGCAGCAGCTCTGGAAGGTATTGGACTCGGGCTGTTGGAGTAGTCGGGGGAGGGGGAGGCGGGTCGGGTGGGGGAGGTTCCAGCTCCACTGCCGCCACTCCTCCTTTGGGGGGTGGGAGGGGGTGGGGCCTTCCCTTTCACAGCTCCTCCCCCACCCCCACGCGTAGCCCCACCCGAAGCCCCCCGACTCCTCCCCCCGTCCTCAATGATGAGGACTCGTTTGGGTTGGAGGAGGAGGGGGAGGAGGGGAGCGGGACCTTTTAAAACTTTCCCCCCGCCATTGGTCGCATCCCCGAGCGGCATGGGGGGTGGGGGTGGGGGGCTCTTCTCACTCCGGATTTCCCGCTCTGTCTCGGCGCTTTCTTGGTACTGGCGCTCGATCCGGAGTTGGCGTTGGCGCACGATCCCCGCCACGCGCTGCGCCACCATCTGACGCTCATGGTCAATCTCTTTTTGAATCCGGCGGGACCGTGCAATCTCCACAAGAGCGGGATCCTACATGAGGGAAAGGAAGGAAGTCTTTTAGAGGAAGGCGTGGGGGGAGGGTGGTGGGTGTGGTCAGGTGTTTACCTCGGCAGGGGAGGACTCGTCCGGGCAGGGAGACTTTGACACGGAATGCGCAAACATTTTGCGGTGGGCGCGTTTAAACTCTTCAATCAGCTTGAAGAAAAGTACACAAAATTAATAACAATATTGCCCAGGCTAAGGGTCAATGGGGGTCAAGGGTCAAGTACCTGTTCATGCTGCTGCCTTTTCTCGAGGTCAATCTGGCTGTTGAAAAGGGTCCGCTTTGCCTCCACCGTCCCTGGCTTGGGCAGAAGAGAGCTCTCATCCTCCTGACCTTGCTGACCTTGACCTGAGGGCTCATCCAGGTCATCCACACTCTCTCGGCGCTCATTCCGCTTAAGAATTTCCAGCGTCAGCGCACCCGCCAGGGAGTTTGAAGTTGAAGTGGAGGTGGAGGGAGCCAGAGGGGGAGGAGCTCCAGCTCCAGCCCCCGCTCTGGAGGTGGAACTGCCCGAGGAGGGGGTGGGGCCGCCGCTGCTGCCGCCGGCCAGCATTTGCCGCTTCTCCTCCTCCCACCGCCTCTTCTCTTCCTCCAACTTGAGGGCCTCCTCCAAGAGGAGGGCCTGGGACGCCTCCAACTTCCTCCGCTCCTCCGCCAAGGCCCGCTGGAGGAGGAGTTGCGGAGGAGGGGCAGCAGGAAAAGACTCGGCAGCGCCCAAAAGCGGGGGAGGAGGAGCCACTCCCGCGGAGGAGGAGGAGGCGGAGGTGGACGCCCCCTTGACCTCAATCACAATCGTTTCCCGCTCTGCGCTTCGCCACACCTGCTCCACGTCGTCCCACTCCATCCCTGCCGAAAAAGAGAGCACAAAATAGAACCAAGGGCCTGGATTGAGTCCCTCCCTCCCTCCCCCCCTTACCCGAGTCGAGGACCATCCCATGGGAACCACTCCCACTCCTCGGAATTTCTTCACTGACTCGGTTGAGACGATGACCACCCCCACCGCCCCTGTCCCCCCCACCACGGTCCGCCTGGTCCCCGTTGAGGGAGGAGGCGGAGGAGTTGTAGCCGCTGCTGGATTCTCCCGGGAACAGGTCGGAGGCGGCCCCTTTGAGGATTCTGAGCCTCAGCTGGGAACTCCCCTTGAGGTGCTGCACGGCCTGGAGGAAAGAGGGGGGAAAGGTCAGAGGTCAAGGTCAGGGGGTGGCCTACATACCTCTGCGAAGGGGACGTGGAGGAAGGAGTGTCCGTTGGAGGAGAGGATCTGGTCCCCAGGGCGCAGTCCCGCCTCCCGCGCCACCCCTCCCGCTTTGGTGGACTGCACAAATATCCCTGGTCGCTCCACCGGGCCCTTGCAAATGCTGGAAGGTGGAGGGGGGAATTAAGACTCTGACAATTTCGACCAATTCGCCATGCCCGTCACATACCAGCAGCCGAGCCCGGCCCGGCCCGTCATGTCGATGAAAACCTTGGCCTCTTGGGCGGGAGGGAGGAGGAGGATGGGGGTGTGGGAGGAGTGGGAGGAGGTGTCCGAGAGACGAGAACCGCCCCGACCACCACCCCCACCCCCACTCCCGCCAAGCTCATCTCCTCCTCCTCCGCCGGGCTGCTCCTCCACGAGTTTCCAGGTCAGAGGGTCCCCGCTCTTTTCCTTGACCGGGAGCATCCCCACACCTGCAACCAATCAAAAGAGAGAGAGAGAGGGATTAAAAAGGGGCCGGACCACACCCCCTGGGTCCTCACTTACTCCGGACTTTGAGGTGGAGGGAGGGGCGGATGCGCATGAGGGCCAGGCACTCGTGGTGCACGGCCGCGGACACGGGGAACCCATTGACCCGCAGGATCTGGTCCCCCACCTGCACAAGAGTCATGGAATGAGTGGTGCATGCCTGGTGGGGTGGTGGCCTTTGACCTACCTTGAGCCCGGCTCGTCCCGCGATGGAGCGTGGGTCCGAGAAAGAGACGAAGATGCCCGTCCCATGCTCATGCCCCCCACGGACCGAGAATCCAAAGGGGGAGTCGGAGCAGGGACGGCGCAGTTTCACAGAACGGACACGAGAGTATGACTCCATGCTTCAGGGGGAGGGGCCCTTCCTTGTCCACCCACACCGGAAGTGGATGGATGGATGGATGGGGAGATGTGTCTGTCACTTGGAATGGGGCCGAGGTTGAGGTCTGTCCCATGGACTGAGGAAGGATGACAATGACGAAGCTTTGGTGACACAAAAGTGGGGCTCTGCTGTCTGATGCGAGTGCTTGGAGTGGAGGAGGGGGTGGGGGCTTCCCACGCAGCAGATCAGGTAGAGGCAGAGGTAGGCACAGGTGGGTGAGGGAGAGGAGGATTGGGCAAGAGCAGGAGATCCAACGGCACTTCCGCTCTCTTTTTTGTGTCTCTAGATTTAGAATTTGGGGAATGGCAGTGGTGGTAGCCGTGAGTGGTGGTGGTGGTGGTGTGGGCCCCTAGGGGTGGTGGTGGTGGATCGTCAGACTGGGTCAATCCACACACACACACAACAGAAGCAGAGAGGGAGAGGATGCGGTCCAATGAACCACCCACGCTGCACTGCCCCTTGAGGATAGCCTGCCTGGGGATGTGGTGGTGGTGGTCAAGTTTTGGGACCCTGGAGGACCCTGTGATACGATGATATGCTTGAGCCAGGAATGAAATGAGGAACTACGCCACGCCGTGCCTCAGAGCAGAGCAACCATCAGACTTGACTGATGGACAAGAATGCCAATGGACGGATGGATGGACGGGCGGAAGTGCGGGATGGCAACCGGATGTGGATGGATGGATGGATGGGAGCTGACTCTCTCGACTCTGACTCTGCCTGGTCATTCATCCCACGGGATGAACCATGGATCTCATAATTTCTGGAAATTCCATCCAGTTTTTGAGAGGGGGAGGAGGTGGGGGTGGAAACCAAATCAACAGGTTGATTTGCTGGGAAATGATGGTTTGTCTCAAAAGAAAAACCTCATCCATGTCTGCCTACCTGCCTGCCTGAGGCACTCCACTCCACTTCCGGTCCGTTCCCTCCCTCCCTCCCTCCCTCCACCCTATCCACTCCATGCTCTGCAGTTGTAGGATCATAAAAAATGGGATAAAAAACTCGAGGGCGTCAGATGGATTCAAAATCCTGGGACGAGGCCTCATCTCACCCCGCCCCACTCGGCCATGGAGCCAAACCAAAACCAAGCCCGCCTTCCTCCTCCTCCGCCCGTCTTTTCACCACAACAAACAAAGCACAGGAAAAAGTTGGTTGAGAGCCAGTAACTTGGAATCAAAGGCACGAAAGGCACACCCACCGGACCCCACCCACTCCCCACCTCAGTGGCATCCCTGGAACAAAGGGGGTCAACCGCAGCCACAGCCACAACCCACAAGTCTGAAGAGCAAAGCCAAGGGTCAAAGCTCGGACATCAGCAACTAAACAAATCAGGTCAAAAGTGTTGATTCCTCATTGAATCTAAAATGGAGGACCTTCTTCGAGCACTGCGGGACAATGCCGCGTCCCCTGGGACCCTGGAGCGGCGCCTCACGGCCCTCAAGGTAAGGAACCACGTCATCCTCATCCAATCATCATCCGGCTCATTCATTTATATTTGCGTTTCCTTGAGCCTCCAATGTGAAATGTGGGTGTGGTTTTGATTTCTGTCTGCAGGAGGTGGGGGAGAAGATGGAGGGCTTCCGGCCGGAGCAGCGGAAAGAGGTCATCGCCCAGCTCTACTCCATCCTCAAGGAAGTGATCCCCACGAGGGGGATGCACCGCCCAAGCCCCACCCTCACCCAACTCCTCGACACCCTCAAAGCCCTGGTCAACCACACCCCCTCCGCTCCACACCTCCTGGAACAGAGGACGGCCTTCATCCAGCGGTGAGAAGGAGAATGATGATGGATGAGGAGGAATGAGTCACTCTTTAACTCATCCTCCCTCTCTCCCCCCCCCCCCTTTTGTAGGCTGAGCTGTTGGTCCCTGTCCAAGGACCCGCTGCCGCCGCGGGTGGAGGAGGTCTACGTCTCCCTCCTGGACACCTTCACGGCCGGACTGGGGGACCTCCCTTTCAAGCCCAACTACGTGGACTCTCTCCTCCTCAACCTGGGCCACGTCATGACTCGAGGAGCCGCACCCTCTCCCTCCTTCGTCCACGCCCTTGGGGCCCTCACCCACATCGCGGAAGGGTCCCCCATCGGGGTGAGGCTGATCCAAAAGATGTCGGGATTCAAGGGGGTGTGGGCCCTGTTGAGTGGGATGTTCAAGAGGACGATGGGGTGTGGAGGAGGGGGAGGGGAGCCACACCCCCCATCCACAGAGTCACAAACCCCGATTGGGGGAGGGAGAGAGAGTGGGGGGAGCCTGGACCTCTCCAACCCCGCCCACAGGCTCAAATTCAGAGGAGAAATCCTCCTCACGCGCCTCGTCCTCTTGTTGGGCTGGAAATCAAACCAGTGAGTGACCCCCCCCCCCCTGAGGGATAAGGCCTTATCTGAGATTTGTCTGTCTGTCTGTCTCCACCCACAGGAAGTTGTACGAGGTGGGGATCGGGAGTGCCATTTCCCAGACCCGTCTCTTGGCGCGCTACCACTCTGAGGCGGAGGGGGCTGCTGCTGGGGGAGTGGTCGAGGGCCTTTACTCCGAACTCGCCAAGCTGGTGGAGAGGATGGGCAAGATCTTTCTGGACACGGTGGGCTCGGATCCTTGTCCCCTTCTCGGCCTCAAGGTACGTTACCATCCAAGCAAGATAAGCCCTCCACTTTATCCTTCCTTCCTTCTCTGCACCGCAGAATCCGGAGCCTAGTGAGAAGGGCTACGTCCAGGTCATGGAGGGATACCTTTCCCTCGTCCAGAGCTGCCTCGACCTCCTGACCCGCACCTCCTCCCCACGGCGACTCCAAGTCCCCGGCGGCGTCTCCCCCTCGGCCCAGCTCCACCTCCTCTCCGCCCTCTCCCCTCCCTCCACGTCCGCCAAACTGGGGGAGCTCGTGGCCTCCGCCCACCACTCGGCCATCTTCCCCATCATCCAGTCCCTCCACCAGCACTCCTCCCCCATGACCCCACCCCTCCAGGGCCTCATCTACCTCGCCTACCACCACCTCTTCGCCTCCCTCTCCGCCCACCCCGACTTCAACAAACGGCCCATCCTGGACATGACCTCCCAGGTGGTGGAGAGTGTGACGCTGACCTCAGACCTGGCAGCGGTGGGCACGACCACGGCGGCTGTGCGCCTCCTCAGCCTGCTCGAGGGGAAGGCCCCCTCCCTCCGGGATCAAATCGTGGTCAAAATCCAGTCCCTGGTGGGTGAGATGCAGGGTCTGTTGGAGGCGGCGGGACGGGATGGCGGCGGCGGAGGAGGGAATGTCGAATTTGGCGTCGTGTCCTCGGTCACGGAGTGTGTGGTTGAGGTCCTTGGCCTCTGTGGGGACAACGCCAGGGCCAAGAGCATGCTGGATCTCCTCCTGGACGGACTCAACTCCCCGGGTGGAGCCAAACACTTGGCGGCTGCCTTGAGGTCCAGCAAAACTTCCCTCGTGACCCGCGCCCTGGGTGTGGCCGCCACGGCAGCGTTCTCTCGGGACAAGTAGGCAGAATCTCTCCACTCCACCCACCTTAGCCTCGGTGACCTTAATCCGTGACCTTTTTTTCTTTTCCAGCATCAAAGAGCTGTCTGCGGCCCTGGTGAGCCTGAATAGCGGGGAGGCCCTCCTGGGTGTGGATGGGGGTGTGGCCGCCGCAGCTTCAGGGGCGGAAGGAGGAGGAGGAGGAGGGTTGGAGGGCTTTGTCACGGCCCAGGTGGGGCACCACCACCACTCTGGGGGGTGTGGTTCCCAAAACCTGTCTCCGGACGCGACCTTTGGGCTCTCCGTCTTGGAGGCGTCCCTGGAAAACTTGTCCACGGAGAAGGACGTTGGGGACCGAGTGGCGGTAGGTTCAGGGATCAGGTTGACTCCTCCCCCTACTGACTCCTCCCCTTTCTTTCTTCCTTTCTTTGTGCAGCTGCAGTGCATGGACGTGGTCTCAATGTACGAGAGTCGCCTCGGCCTCGCCTCCCTCCAAATGACCCAACTTCAGGAACAACTAGCCCAGGTTCAAGACCTCAACCGGAAACTATCCAAGCTGGTGAGTACTTGGAGTGCATGAGGTGACCTTGACCTTCAACCTTTGACCTTTGACTTAGCTCTCAAGAAATGGCGAATTAGTAGCCGCACAATTGTCCGAGATAGAGACGCGGGAAGTGGCGAGGATCGGCCTCCAAAAGGAAGTAGACCGACTCAAATTTAGCATTGCCAATGCGGAAGGAAAAGCTGCCAAAGTAAGGGGGAGGGGGGGCTTTATCATTGACCTTTGATCTATGTCCCCTTATATTTGAATAGGAAACCCAGGACCTCCGTAACCAACTAGCCTTCAAAACCAAGGAGGTGGATAAGTGCAGCCAGTCCCTGGACCAGGCTGAGAAGAGGGTGGAGGCTCTGGAGAAGGAGAAGAAGGGTGAGTGGGGGGGAGGGTGGGGTATGAGGGGGTGTGCCTCACTCTTGATTTCTCTCTTCCAGTCCTCATCAAGAAGTTGGAAGGGGAGGGAGCTCAGAGAACCAAGCTCTCCCTGGACATTGAGACAATCCGGGGGAGGTTGGCCAAGAAGGAGGAGGTATGCCTCTTTTCTTAGGTGGGGTGACCTTGACCTTACCTTGACCTTTAACCCCTTAGGCCATCAAGGAGCATGTCCTCCGCGCCAAGAAGTTGGAGGAGGAGGTGGCGGCGGCTCAGGAAGAAACGAAACGACAACAGCACCTCCTAGCCAAGGAGAAACAGACGGTGGACGTGATACGAGGGCTGCTGGGGCACAATTGAGGGGAGGAGGAGACCAACCAAGGACTCCTCCCCCAACCCCCTCCCTCCATCCAACAATCAAACCAATGTATTCATCATAACCAATGATCAGCTCTTCATTCACTCCTTCAATTATTCACTCATTCAATTATCGTGCTCAAGTCATCCTCCGTCCTCAGAATTCAATACTCGAGAGCAGGCCTCATCGCCCTGCTCATTACGCCAAGGAAGGAAGGAAGTACTCAGAATCGTTTGCATGCCTATTTTTCTCACATTTTGTATTTATTGTACATTATTCCCATTCCAAGTGAAGCTGTGAACCTACTCCCCCCACCGACGAGTGGGAGGGGCAGTGGGGGAAGGCTAATTTTAACTCTAATTAAGTCATTAATTAAGTAATTTTAATTTATACAATTTTGTATTCCAAGAGCTTGTAGGGAGGAAGCTTGTAAAATTATCGTGTGATTGACAAGATCCCTGTAAATCTAAATCCCCCCCCCCCTCTTCCCTGTGATTGTTTGGCATGTGGCATCAATAAACGGAAAGAGACGACGCAAAGGACATCTTGGCATCTAATTCACTACACCAAAACTGCATTCTTAATTAGAAAGTAGAAGGAGCGGCACCTAAGATTGAAAGGAAGGTGGGTGGGTTGCTGGAGCGTGAGAGTGGGTGTGGTTGGGCAGATAGGAAGACAGGCCTTCCTTGCCCAGAGGTGGGTGGGTGGGTGTGGTTCAAGAGGTTCTCTCTACACCGCCGTTTCCTGTGGAGGAGAGGCAGAGCGAGAAGCGGAGTGAAGGCTCCGAATGGTTGCTCTTCGGCTTTGGATGCGGTGCGTGGTGTGGGTGTGGTCAAAGAGTGGGTGTGGCCTCCTCATTCCTGTACATTTTGGAGGGTGAGACTAGACGAGACCATAGTCAAAGTACCGTGGCTTGATAGAGACATGAAACGGAGGCTTTTTTCTCTCACCCTGCGGCGGCGGCTGCTGCTGCTGCTGCCGAACCACGCCCCCTCCTCCGCCCCCTCCCCACCCAAAACTCTCGGACCGCCGCACAGCCCCTCCCCCTCCGTGTGGATGGGTGGGGCTCATCATCCCACCCATTGCGCTCACCGACCTCTGAAAATGTAGAGAAAAGACATTTTCCTTCAGTCCGTTGACCTTTGACCTTGCCGTAAGAGGAAGAGGTACTGACCTTTGGCAAGTAGTGGGAGTGGGTGTGGCCATACTGGAGAATGGGTGGGGGTGGGACGTATCGAAACCGTGGCTGATGCATGGCAGGGTCATAGTTTGTGTAGGAGAGGTGTCTCGTGGTGGTGGAAACGCCTCCTTGCGGGGGTGGGGGTGACCGGAAGTAGTTGGGGGCAGGGGGGAGTGACGCGTAGCCACCCCCCCTCCCCCACTCGTCCAACCCTCCGTCCAGAGACTCGCCCGCGGAGAGGTAGCAGTGCGCCGTGAGGGTGGGCTGACACACGTTCGGACTGCTCGAAGGTTGGTAGATGGGCTTGCGACAGCTGGAAAAGGTCAAGGGCCAAGGGTTAAAGGTCATCAATGTGAAGGGCCCACCCCCCTACTAACCGTGTGTTCAGATGGAGCTCTTTACTACTCCCCCCTCCAGCCCCAGAGAGGATTCCTCCCCCTCCTCCACGCGGGGTGGGGGAGCTCCCATCCGGGCGTGGTCGCTGCTCCTTTTGCTCAAGGGGGCGTGGCCTTGAAGCCTTTGACCCCTCCTCCTCCTCCCCCTTCTGCCTTTGCAAGGAGGGTGTGCCCCTGACCAGGGAGGATGTCGCCAGTTTCGCCAAGTTGGAGTCGGAGCAGAAGAGGACCCTCAGAAGATTGATTTCCTCGGGGGAGGAGGGCAGGGCCCAGTCACTCCCCAGCCCTTCCCGCTCCTCAAAATAGTCACGGAGTCGTTCCACCTGGGGTCAAGGGTCAGGTGAGGTCACCACCACACAACAGCCCATTCCTCCTGCCACAACTTACCTCTCCACAGTTGAGGGCGCGGAGGCGGTCCAGCCTTTCCCGCTCCAGAACTTCCCGCGTCACGAGGTGTTTGAGGGAAGTGTTGCGCCGGAGGAGGAGCGCCGCAAGCTTGGAGATGATGTTGATGTGGGAAACGTAGGCGGGGGGCGGAGGGGGGGTGGCTGGACGGCGAGTGGGGCTCAGGGACCGGAGCCGAAGTGGGGGGGAGGGACTCCGAGGGAGGAGGCGGGGGGAGGAGGAGCGATATGGGGGGTACGTGGGTGGGAGGGAGGCGGGCCCCTCCCCCCGCAGGTCCTCCCCGCCATGTGGCGCAGGAGTCACGATTTGAACGACACGGCGAGACTTTCGACCACCCCCACCCCCACTGGTCTTGGAGAAAGGAGTGGGCGTGGTCATCCCCTTGTCAATGTTTTCTTTGAAGGAGGAGAAACCATTGGTGAGGATAACTTTTGGAGGGATTTTGTCATGGTGACCAGCTGACTCCTCCCCCTTTTCCGCCTTGACCTTGACCTCCTCAAACGCCTTGATCCGGGCGTTGACGGGGTTTTTGATGTAGATGGAGTAGATGGGGCGGCGCCCCCCACCACCCCCACCACCACTCCCTGCCGAGAAGGACTCGGCTTTCCGCAACGCCATCCTCGTCGAAATTGGGAGGGTGTGTCGAAGGAATGGAGGGGGCACACCCCCACCCGCCAACTCCCCCAGCACGCGCCGCTCCCGCTCCTTCACCTCGGCCGAGATTTGGTGGGAAATTTCCTTCTTCCTCGTCTCACTCAGGCCACCTGCCGAAATTTGAAAGGAAAGTTCAAGACCACACCCACTCAAAGCCCCCTCCCACTCACCAGAGACGTCCTTGGAGGGAGGCTCCGGCTTCCTCGGGTCGGAAGAGAGGGTGAAGCCCATCCGAGAAGTGACCGCGGAACGCCCACCCATCCTGTGAGTGGGGTGGGGCTCCTCCTCCCCCTCGGCCACCCCACCCCCTCTCGCCCTCTTGGCGTCAATGATGAGGCTCCCGATCCTCCGTTTGATCCCCTCCCTCTGCTCCTGGGAGAGGGTGGAGCTCATGGAGAAGGCGCGGCGGAGTGGGTGAGTCCCGGTGGGTGTGGCTTTCCGCCCCCCACCTCCTCCCGCCGCCCCCTTTTCCTTGCTGAACAGCTCGGCCACTTCCAGGTTCAGAGCTTGTTCTTTCACGGACACTCCGCGCCACCGCGTTTTGTAGAGGTCCAGCGCCCAGAGGGCCGCGGAAGAGCGGTCCGGGGAAGTCAGAAATGCTTTGAGCTCCTCCACCCGCCATTTTTTGAATCGGAGGTGTGAATCTGGGGCCCAAATGGGTGGGGTTTTGGGGCGGAAGAAAAATTCCCGGTCACGCTGGGCTTGGTAGAGTTCCCTGCGGGGGGTGGGTGAGAAAGAAAAAGAAAGTTTTAGTGGAGGTCACGGGAGGTCAGGACCTTTGACCTTTGTGCGTCCACTGACCTTGAGAGCACGTCCATCTCCGTCTCCATCTTGGCGCGGTGTCGGACCTTCCACCAAGCATCAAAGTCATGCTGTCGGTGGGGCGGGAGGAGGGAGGGGAGGGCCGCGGAGGTGGCCTCCAACTCCACCAACCGCTCCAGGGAGGAGTAGAGGGAGTGGAGGCGGGCAAAGCGCGGGGACCGCGGCCCCACCCCCACCCCCACCCGCAGACTCATCACGTACTGCGCGTAGTCCCGAAGATTCAAACATGACACGGACCTTTAAAGGGGGAGGAGGAGGAGGAGGAGTAAAAATTAGGAGGGAATTTAAGGCAGCCACCCCCACCCCCTACTCACCTTCTCCTCTTTTGTCGTGGTTGGATGCCTTGTTGGAGGGGGAGGGTGGACATGGACCTGGTCGTGGGGGGCATCATCGTCGTGGTCAGGAGAGTGACCTGAGTGGGCGTGGACCTGTAAACCGAGTCCCGAAAGAGGGAGGGAGAGGGGTGTGGCGGGGGGGAGGAGGCCATGAGGTGTCGCATGAGGGACGTTTTGGTGGGTCGGGGGGTGGAGAGGAGGAAAGATGACTCCGTGACCCGGCCCAGGTAGGGCGTCAGGGAAGGGAGGGACCGGTGGTGGTGGGGGTGGCTGAGGGGGAACAGTCATCCTCACAATTAGCCATGCCTCGTCTCTGCCCAGAGAGTCTCACGTTGCCTCCTCCACTCACTCTCACTCTCCAACAGAGTGAGGCTGGTGGAGTCTCCTCCGTCTCACACTGCCTCCTGCGGACCTTGACTTGGTCCACCCAGAGAGACACACCCACTCCTCTCCCCCCCTTACCTCCATTTCATCGCCCAAGGTTTGACATTTCAAGAGGAGGTGGTGGAGGCAAAGTGAGACACGGTGGAAGTGCAGTAGTTGATTTGTGCTGGCTTACCTTCTTCTTCCTTTCCCAGACTCTGCAGGGGCGGGTGGGGCGAGGGGACGGGTGCGGACCGTGTAGCGCGGCCCCTCCTCCTTCAACCCAGCAGGGGGTGATGCTCCCCTCCTCTCCTTGACCTCCATGGGGGTGGGGGTGGAGGGTGGAGCCTTTGGAGGTGGTGGTGGTAGTGGCCCCCCTGCAGCCGTAGTGGTGGAGGGTGGGGACCTCCTCTTACTCCCCGTTGCCCCTCCCCCTGCAGAGGGGGTGGAGGAGGAGGAGGACCGACTCCTCCCTCCTTTCACCCGAGGGGGTTTGAGTGGGTGGGCCGAGGAGGAGGAGGAGTCTCCCCCACCTTTGACCCCAGCCCCACTCTTGGTGTGAGATTTGGGGGAGGAGGAGGAGGAAGAGGAGGATTTCTTGGAGGATCTCGAGGTGGTGGTGGTGGTGGTTGCCGTGAGGATTTCCTTGACCTTTGCCCCCACCGGGGAAGATCGGCTCAACTCGACCTTGACCTGGGTGGCGGAGGCTGTGGTGGTGGAGGTGGTGGAGGGGGGTGTGGCTCCTCTTTTGGACGTCGTGGACTTTGAGGATGAGGTGGAGGAGCGGTGGTGGTGCAGGACATTTCCCATGGAAGAGGATGAGAGGGGTCGGGACACGGCTGCCGCTGCCGCCGCCGCCGCTTTGCGGACGAGAGGGGGTGTGGCCAGGTCGGAGTGAGCTTTGGAGAGGAGTCTTCCCTGAAGGAGGGAGACTTTGGTGGGGTGAGGGGGCCGCGCCCCCGGTGACACGGACCTCACTTGACGTCGCCCTGTGGGAGGGGAGAGCCTTGACCTGGGGGCTGCTGCTGCCGTTGACGATGAGGAGTCGATGGGTTTCGTCTCTCCCTTGGACATTCCGCCCCACCCAGTCCAGGGTGTGGTCAAGTCTGTGGCGGGAGGTCAAGTTCCGAGAGCGTGGGAATCAGCCAAGGGAATTGGCCTGGGAACTAAGAAGCAGGTTGACTTCCGGTGGCTCTGGTTTTCCTCCTTCTTTCCTTTCCTCCTCCACTCCACTCCCTTTCCTTTGATGACTGGAAGGGTTGTTCTGTCCCACCCCCTGCTGGCCAAGGTGTGGGCGGGTGGGTGTGGTTGTTCTGCCTGCTCACAACGAGGCCTCAACAACACGGTTTCTTTCTCTGAGGCTGAGGCTGCCGTAGGTGATGGGAATGCTGCTCTGATTTTCCTGCTCTGACCACTCTGGACTCGAGGCTGGGAAAGACTGAGCCTGAAGCAGAGAGGGGTTGGAGGGAGACTGATGATGAGGATCAACAGGTGAGGATGAGACCGGAAGTGCCACCACCACCACCACCTCTCATCAGCATTCTGCTGGCTAGCTGATTAGAGCCCAATCCTTGATTGGAGGTAGGGTGGTGGGATGGAGTGTCGTCGTCCAAGCCTTTGCCCACCTTTGGCTTCGGCCGTGTTGTCGTCTTTGCTTGGCTTTGTTTGCTCATGGTCAGAAAATTGGGACCCGTGCATGCATGCCTGCCTGCCATTCCAGGATGAATTAAAATATCCAGGTGGATGTGGATTAAAGGGAAAAAAATAAATTGGCTTTTTGGCTCGTTCTGAAATTGGCTGAGGAAGGGTGTGGTCCGGTCATGTGGTCCAAATTGCTGGCCAGTCTGGCTGGAGCCCTCCCCTCCCCTCATTCATCCATCCATCCAACTCATCATTCATGACTCCACTCACCTTGTTGAGTGGATGCTTTGATTCCTGTTTTGGGCTGTGATTGAAATGAGAGTGGGGTGGGGGTGGATGAGTGACATTGATCACTCACCAAAAGAGAGACGAAATTGATGAAATTAGTGAAATTGAGGCGAATCCTCCTCCCTTTGTCTGCTCTGCTCTGCTGAGTGTCACATGTTTAATTGGCTTGGCTTGGTGTTGTTGGAGAGGGAGTCGGAGGGATCGTGTCGTGTGTTCACTTGGTTAGTTGGGTGGGTGGGGGTGGGTCGGAGGAATTTAGAAATTAGCAACTTCCGGTCTGAAATGAACTGGAACTGGTTTGCATTCCATGTGATGATGTGATTGGATTCAAGGATGGATCCGACCATTATTGCTCGATATGAATGAATGGGTGAATGATGTCATTGGGGGCCTGAAAGCCACGCAAGAAAGGGGGAGGGCCAGGCCAGTGTGGTATCAAAGTCTGAATGTCACCAGGAGAAGCAAGAGGTGCGTTGTCATGACCAGAACACATTCCAACCAAGTCATGGAGATTATAATGTTATCATTTATTTATCATTCTGTATGTTTGTAGCTTTAAAAAAGTTACATTAATTTAATTAATTGAATTGATTCATCTTACATGACTAATTGCCTGCACTACTTTCTTCCTTCTCCTTCCTTGCTTGGGTGGTGTGACGATATTCGAGCGATATTTAATCATAACAACAAGGATTTGGTTGGTGGGAATGCCTGACTTGACCTCATGGTCACATTCAGTCATTGAAATTGTCAGGCTCAGGGGTGGGCAAATTTACAGACTAAATCTCACGAATAGTTTAGAAATACC
>JAQIWC010000021.1:0-19414 GCA_034694605.1 Folsomia penicula | reverse complement strand
TTGTTTCCGCGATCCGTGTTCTGACGACCCCAATCATACCCACTGAAATATTGAGAAAAATAATTATTTTATTTTGTTAAAAGCCAAAAAGAGAAAAACTATGAGAGTACAAAAAAATGTTGCTTACCTTGGAGTCAATTTATAAGCAGTTAATGAGCAGGAACCAGGAGTAAAGCTGCACGTGATGATGACCGTTTTCTCCCCATCCCACTCTGGATTTTCGGCCATGATCTTGGCATGACATGTTATGTCTTGTGGCGATAACTGAGGTAATTCATTAGGTTGAGTGTGGATCCATCCCAATGGTTCCATACCTGAATTGAAAAAAAACATTTAACATATACATTAATTATTGTTATAATACTAATGACTTTAGAAAAAGAAAAAAATACAAGCCGTACTTTTCATTAGTTCGTGGTTGGGAAGCAGCGTAGGCAAATGAACGGTTTGATGTGTTCCCCATTGAGGCGGCATCACAACACATCGAATTTCTTTGACTTGTGGATTATCTGGAGGGCTCACGCCATACATGTAACCGGCAATTTGTGCCCTATTATTCAAAAGTAAAACACAAATAATATATTAAATTTATCCATCCATAAAATTAACAAACTACCCAAAATCAAAGGCACTTACCTCAAATCCGAAATTATCACAAATTTTCTCAGTAAATTTTTGGGCAAGATGTATGTAAACCCAGTTTCCTTGATATCATCGGACGACACATAAATGTGATTGGTCCGAAGATGTAAATTGGTGGCAGATATAGCTCTCACTCTCCATTCCGTCCGTGAAGAGAAAGTTTGGGATTCGTAGTTGGACGTCGTGCTCGTGATGATCTCATCCCCATGCTTATTCACTGTACGGGTAGTGGTTGCCGTGAGTTGAGACTGCTCCTTGCTTTGCTTCTCAATTTCCGCAATCTGTTGCCTTTGTTGTGAAGGAGCAGAGATTTCCATCCCCAACAAAATGTCACGAATTTCAGATTGTGTTAGAGAAGCAACATTCACATTGTTCTTTTTCCCGTAATCAGCCAGAATCAAATCCTTAAGTTGGACTTCCACCTTGATCCATTCATCATCCGTGAGGGTAGGCCAAATATGATGGGACTCTGTGATTGTGGTCTTGTCTGGTTTCAAAATTACTTTAGTTCGCTCATTATTCACATGAAGAGCTCGGAGGATGAGGATCAATCTTGAGAAGGCCGTGTATGAAGATATTGATTTCAGCCAGTCGTCGTACAAATTGAAAAGAACCATTTGAGGCTCAGTCGCTTTGAGGATAAGATCACCAAATTTCTCGACTTTCAAGCATGCTTGGAAAGGAAGCTGAAGCTCGGATCCTTTGATGACAATGTTGGGGAAATCCAATAAATGAACCTCAAGTGGATCCAACATACCTTTCCGGGTCACGATAATTTGTTTGGGCTGTTCTTCAACAGGGAGAGAACGAATCAGAGCAGCAACTTCTTCTGCCGTTTTCCATTTAGCCAATTGACCCAAACGTTTCTGTCCAGCCCAGACTGAGGTATGAATAATCTTCAAAAAGAGTTGACCAGTTCGAGGATTGAAAATAAAAATGGCTCCATTGATCGGCTTGGTCGTCAAATTCCCTTCAAATGTTTTATGGATTGTGACACGATACACGTTAGTGTCATCCACAAACCAAATGATTTGATTGGAAAAGAGCTCTCCATAATTTTGAGATGAAAGATAAGGTTCCGTAGGTTCTGAAGAGTACAACTGAAGGGCCTTCCTTATCCTTTCCCTTAGGACGTACAAGGCAGGATTTGCCTTCATAATTTTAGCCATGGCTTGCTGAATTAAAGGTTTACACCCAGGGAACCAATTTCCATAAGCACTATGCAAATTGTATGCCAAATCAATTGCAATCAGGACTCCGGTAGGACTTGGGTAGATGGACATGTTGTCTGTTGTGTAATCCAGAAATTTAGCTCGGGCGTATCTCTCAATGTCGTGAGAATCATAGTCACCCCAACGAAGCTGTACGTCCAACCAATATTTCTGAGTGGTGGTACTATCCATCGTATCCTTTGAGTCGGCAAGAAGAGAGGGACGTGATACATTCCATTTGTAGGCTGCAAAGAGCAGGATATCAGCGCAGGATGAATTCATCTTGTATGATTTCCTAGGATGAATGGTTTCTTTCTGGACAGTTTCAATTTCCAAAGCATCCAGTTCTTGATCAAACACTTGACACAAGTCCATGATAACAGACTCGTGGATCTTTTGCCACAAGTGAGCTCTGAAGATTTGAATCAAAGAGATTTTTAAAGTCGGGATCTTTCCATGCATGAAAATCCCAGTAAGATCAAGCTGGACTTGGAAACCAACATAAACGTTGGCTCTGTTGATTGTAGGAGACCACCAAAGAGTAAATCGTCGGTTGGGAATTTGATTTAAACCGGATCTCTGAGCATTTGTCAATTTCTTGTATTTCATAGACTCTTCAAAGCCGGATGCTTTTTCCCAAAACAAACCTTCCCATGTAGGGAAGTATGTCCCTTTGAATAAAGTGTGTTCCAAAATCCCTTCAACTCCACCAAGTGCTTGAATCATGTCTGTTCGGTAATTGTTCAAATTCCATAACTTTCCGTCATGACGCTGATGTGTCCACCAAAATGGATTTTGTTTGAGCACTTGGTATGCTTTAAATTCAGTACGAACTCTCCACCCTTTATCATACGCAAGAGTGTGTCGATCTTTTTGAAATAATGTGTTGATGCGAGGAATTCCCCTGTCCCAGCTGTCTTCAAGATCTTCAAGAGTTAAACGACGATTTTGAGCGTTTGCATCCTGTCTCTTGAGAGCATACTCTGCCCATACTCGTTGAGAGTCTATAAACTCGGCCTCCCATGGTTGAATGTATCTGGAAATATTAGAAAATGCAATATAGATATATATTTATTTATAGTAAAAATATTATAATTATTATGATTATAATTTATGTATATGTGTGTATTTATTTGTAAGTACCTGTACAAATTAGGAATCAGCTGATCTTCATCATGACTCATTCCGGATCGGAAATGTGTGATTCCAACATCAGTTTGTTTACTCCACCTTAGATCTGATTGAGGAATCAAGACATGGCCCATGGACAGCATTCCTAATCCTCCAAGTTCTTTGGGTGTGTAGAACACCACAGGAGGAAATCGAGAAGGCATTTTGGAATTTAAACCAATCTTGATACGAGTCTGGATTTTGTTCTCGCACTTGACAAGGAGATCCAACAATTCCTGAGTGTTGACCACAGCTTCTCGAAAGTACGTCATTAGACCGATGAGGGCCGTATTCCATTTATTGACAATTTTTGTAAAGGTAGTGGAGCCGGATGCCATCAGAATTTGTCTCACTCGATTATGAAATTTTGACATGGACTCATCATCAACTCGGAGAAAACATTGAGCAGTCCTTTCTTTCGTGATATCATTTTGAAGGTTCCACACTCCGTCTCTATGTGTAAATTCTTCATGAGTCGTTCGACACTTTGGAAGGATTCGACATTCAAATCCACACATATTGAACAATAAATTGGGATTGTCCTAAAAGTAAAAAAAGATGATATGATTAATTATCATATTCAGAGTTCATAAATACAGTACAAAATCTCAATACATTACGTTACAATTATTACCTTTGAATACACGCTGACGAAGCTGTTTTCCCATTCCACAGTAGTCACTGATCGAGGTAAACGATTCTTTATGTCCCAAAATACAGCACGACCCAAATTGACGTCATGTTTCATCAACCTCATTCGTGCATCTCTGGGCCAACATTTCTTGTTGTTGTATCCCACAATATTTTCATTGTTTGGATCAGGATGTTCCGTTAAATATCTCTGAATCAAGTCCCGAGCTTCTTCAGCACTGAAGCGGAATAAAACATGAATCCTATCAATGTAACGAGTATAAAGTCGAATAGGATGAGCAGTCTCTGTTGCACAATCTTGATAAGTTGTAAAGTCATTTGGACTCTGAGGTGGCCCAGCCATTTCTGAGGCTCTTTGGAGACCGAGGACAAGTAAATCAAGGACCAATCCATAATACTGAAACACAAATAAAGGTACAATAAATGTAACAACAATGAATTTTAAGGTAAAAAAAAATCCGCCAATCCATACCTGCACAACAAATGAAGCAAATTGAAGACCTCGGATTATACCGTAACTGTTTGTGTGATTCATATCTTTGTAATTAATCACAACATTGTTCTTGGCAGTCATATAATCCGCAATGTTATGATCAACAATCAAACGTAACAGTCTGTTTAGCAAAGTCAAGTCCATTTTTTCATAAATCTTTTCATACGAGGATTCCAAAAGAACGTTACACTCTCCTTCACTTGTGTCCCAAACATCTTGCAAATTATTAATCCCTTGACAAAACTTGTACAGGAGCAGTGGTGGGGGTTCTGAATCCGCAGGCTTCACCCATTGAGGGAATAATCGTCGCTTGTCTGCTTCATACCATAAATATTGATCCAAATATGCATCAGTGATTTTCTCCAATGGCTCCACATCATAAACGGGTATTAAATGAGAATATAAATCCATAAATTCAATTCCAGTTTCTTTGAATGCTCGTTGAGTTAACAAATGTCGTTTGATTCTGGACAAAGCCTCATGAGGGTTGTCGTAAGCTTGTTCAATCAAACCTAATTCTTCTCGCTGGTTTTGATTCAACCGAGATTTCACACTAGACAAGTTAGAAAATAAAATCAGCACATTAATTTTTAAATCTTAATTCAACAAATGAATGAATAAAATAATTGTAAGATTATTTACGATTACCTGTAAGCTTCCTTGAGCCTTTCCAATGCCAAAATCAATAGTTTGGTATCATGTTTATACGACAAAGGAGGAAATGGGATTGGTGAAAATCGTCTCGACTCGAGCCAATGGACCGTGGTTGTATAAATAGCAATCGCTTCTTCTGGAGAAATATATGGACCGTCCTTGAGATAATTGTGTTGACGTTCTTGTTCAGATTTCAAGTATAATCTTGTCAATCGGCCCAAATTCTTTTTGCAAACAGTCTTGTCCACAGTGGCACCTCGTCGAATTCTTTCTCTGTTGTAATGTGCCGTATTTGTCCACCAATCAGATTTCATCTTGACGAATCGAAGAATCATATTTTCAACTGGCGTTGGAAGACCGGGGACTTTCCATGGAATATTTGCTTTCCAGCATCGCCATGCCTCAGACAAATGCTACAAAAATAGTGTAAATAGAAATCTTTTTAAAAAAAATTACATTTGTATGATATCAACAATACATTTTCGTATTGTTGTTTTTTTAAATTTGAAACAAATTACATTTCGTATACATTAATAATTATATATTATTATCATCACCTGTAAAATTGTTTTTGCCTTATTCGCCTTAATCCCTTCTGGCATCATATCAACAATGTCGTGCATAACGGAGGCTCGAAGTTCCAAATCGAAATGACTTTCAACACGTTGCTTTGTCACAGTTTTAGCAACACCTTTAGAATGACGTCCTTCAAATTGACGAGAAAGAAGATTACCCAGCCATCGCTCAAGAAGTGGAGTAATTCCTCTCATGAAAAAGAGCCAAACTCTCCAGCCTGGAGCCCAAAATCCACAGCCTGGTCCTTTCCCGACAGGTCCCTACACAAAAAATAAATAAAATAATTACTTGACAGTTGAAAAACAAAAAAACGCTAGTTTCTGAATAAATTATCAATGAATGATAGTAAACTTACAGTATTAAATCGATAGTAAATCAAATGTTTCAAATCCTTGCACATTCTGATTTGCCTCATCAATTTGTATTTGTATCTGTACATCCCTGTTAGTTGTCCTACGTGGGCAAATATATACTGCATTCCATCCGCGAGTTGAAAGGCGTCCACGTTATTAAGGCGATATTGGACGTGAGAATCCACAATTAGCTTTGTCAATCGCAAAATTTCTCTGCACAAATGAAAAGCATTTCCAAACCGAGACTTTTTTCGCTCTTTGGTTGTGAGAGTTTTAACTGGTTTCAAGTTAAAGTTATAATCCAAGTGCAAATAATTCAAGTTTTTGCGATGAATAAGCAAATTTAGCATGTTGTATCCTTGTCGGCAAACCTGTCAATTTTAAAGAAACTTTTAATTTTAGACAATGGTGTAAGTATGTGGTGCCCAAAAGGGGTTATAATAATCAAGATAAAATTAAAATAATTTATTGAAAATAAAGATTTAACTTACTTGTAATCCTGCTTCAACCCAGTCCAGTTTAGTGCATTGAAAGAATTTGGTAGCTTTGAAGGATCGGAAAAGGTACCGTTTCTTTTGAGGCTTGGGAGGTCTGTGCTTGAGTGCATTTAGCACATAATATTTCAACAATTTTTGATATGACACTCGAACTTTAACGGGTTGGCTGGGAGGACAATGTTCCTGAAATTATTATAAATATTTCTAATGCATTTCACAATAAGTTGAAAAATAAATAAAAAACTATTCTTTTTTATAATAAAAAAAGCAGCCGTACCTTGTACCAAGTCTTTACTAATGGAATATCAACAGCCCTGCGAGTGCGGCCGGATCTCATGTTGAAAGGACGTGGAGCCCATAACAAGGCTATTCCATTTGCAGTGTGATCATTATACAATGGCAAGTGATTCAGAAACGGTTCAACAAACTCCAACTCGAACTCCTCAGCTTCATCAAACTCATCAGACATTGACTGTAGAAAAAATGTTTATTTAATTTATTTAAAAAAAACCTTTTGATTTATCATGAAGATTAAAAGCAAAGGGGTACATACCTTTACTGCATGACGATGAGAAATTGGGTTAATCAACGGATCGAAATAAAAAGCTGGCAAGTCTGGATCCTCCGTCTTAATAAAAACGACGTTTGGTGTGTGATACCTAAATAAACATTAATTGCTTTAAAGATGAATAATGAATACCACTGATTTAAATAATATATTGCATTATGCATTGTATGTAAGTGCAGACAACAGTAGTCACCCAACTCTCAAAGTGAGCACCAATATATTCTGCACTCGCGACAACGAGAGAAATTCGATAAAAATATTAAAGAATGAGAGAGAGAGAGAAATGGAAGATGTGATGGTAGTAAACGAATTCAAACCGCAAATTTTATGTCTGTGTTTTTAGTAGGCACATCAAATATTGGATTGAAGCACCCAAAACTTAACACAAATATTTTTGAATGCATCTAAAATAAAGAAAAAGAGCAAAATCAGTCAACACTTACCAAGAAAGATGAACAAAATTAGGCATGTTATTGTATAAAAAGGGGAAAGCAATCCGATACTCGGTTCGGATTGGTTGTCGAATAATGATTTTGTTGATATCATTGAATTCATTCCAGTCTTCATCACTAAAAAAAATTAATAAATAAATCAGTAAACTAGTAGAGTTGATAAATAAATCATCATGTGATAGGAGAGGATACTAATAAATAAATAAATATATCAACTTACAGCTGACTTGCATCCTTAATTAACGGCTCAAATTTGGGGCCCCCAGGGATTGCCATGTTTAAAGCCTTTGCCGTGAAAAACGACTTTAAGTCAAACAGATAAAAGTAATTGCTGTCCACTAGATCAGTCAACAACTGATTTGCTAGACGATACAATGTAGCCATGATAGGAAGCGTTAAATGCCAAGTTCGATACGACGTCCCATTCACCAACTTTGTGTCAGATAATGGATTATGGTCATAAAACCAATTCAAAACTGCATTATCTTCATCTGGATCCATGTCCATTTGAATTGCTTCCAGCGGTTCAACGTCCAACACATTGTCTGCATAATCCAGAGGTGGTTCTTCATCATCAAATGGAGGGAAACGCATCCTTTTAAAGTGACGCCTGTCTCGTTTCTCTCTCCTCATCATGATCCACATTGACCTGAACACAAATAAACAAATAAATAAATAAATAGCAAAACAAAGTTTAGAAATGCTACCAACATTTTTGTATTGTCACATTTTTTTATACAGAAACTTACCCCCACTGAGCAATGTATACAGGTTCAATCACCCAAGGGATTTCATTGACAAATGTGATGGCTCCAGTGATGTGATACAACACGCTGACATCTCGAATTTGTTCCCAGGGCATGGGCATATTTTCCAATAATTTTAACACTGCATGTGGCATGTATTTGAGTGCTGAAATAAGGAACATTCATATACAATGCAACTCGATAAATAACGTCTCTCATCTTGTCAAAGACAAGGCAATAACCACGCATTATTTTTGCTTTCATTCAACATACCTCCCAAATATACTCGTTTATCGTGTCGATACTTTCTCGAGCTCATATCTCCGTGATCTCTGATAATCTTACGAACATGTTCTGGAGGCATGTCTTCCTTCATTGGGTCGACAAACCCAAACTTCCTCTTCTCCTCGTAACGCTTCATCTGAATCTGTTGCCATTTGAGAGCTGGAAAGGTTTGAAAGGATTCATTCATTCATTGTAATTAAGTCATTCCTTGAAATGTACAAAATTACTGACTACTGACTAAAACCCAACCAACCTTTTTCTTGTTTCTGTTCTTCGGAGAGTTGTCCCCCATTCCCATCATCATACTCGTTGTATCCTCCAGAGCCGGGTGGCATTTCCGGGATATTATTATTGAATCCCGGAGGAGGTGGGGGCATCTGACCAGGGGGTGGCATCATCTACAAACAAATCCCCTTCAATTAGACATACTTCCAATAAATCATGACAGTTATAAAAGCAAATTGAAGATTTGACAGGATTTTAAATTTAAACTTTGTATCTTGTAGCTTATATTACCTGGGGTGGGGGCATTTGGCCGCCGGGCATCATCCATGGCCGAACCATGAACGGTGGTAACGACATGACGCCAAAATTACATGCGTTTGATAGTTTATTTTGATAGTTTTAATTTGATTTTTAAAGAATAAACCTCGGAATCAGAGGCCGGGATGGATAAAAGCAAAAGCAACGTCGTAAATGCCGCAAGAGCCGCGGCTTTGAAAGAGGAGCTGCCTCTGGTCCTCCGAGAGGGAGCGGCAGTTGCTCTCATCAATCCCGTCCTTCCTTCCTCTTTGTCTCCACGCGTTAGTTCATGGACGGACTTTTGGGTGCAAAAATTGTGGTTGAAATTGAAATTGCTGTTTTTACTTTGACATTTATCTTTACTGGGAAGGAAAGTATGGGGACGGATTTGCATTTACTTAATTTTTTTGTATTTTTGTAGTGATTTCTATTCTCTGGATTATGTAACTTTGTGGAAAACCGAAAATCGAGACATATTTCTCCTCAGGTGTGTAATCTTTGTAAGCATTACATGGATGGGATTGCTGCTGGGTTCAATCAGAAGGATGAGACTTTTCTGAAATGTACAAGGTGAAGGTTGACATGGGGTCAGTTTCATGGCTTTTGAAGGCAGTATAAATTGTTGCAGGTGAATATAGAGAGAGATTGGAAAAGGTTTTAAATTCCTCCCTCCTTCAAAAGCCATGGAGGTTAGAGAGCTGTAAAAAGCAAAAGGACCTTTGTTCTTGTATTTATTTTAAGGAAAAAGGGACAGACCAATTTTACAAGCCGTCATTTTCAAACAGGAAGGTGGTCAAGAATTAAAGTGCCACACAAATGCATTGTTAAACGATTAAAATTATGGGGATTGTTTTTTCATCCTTTCTAATCAGATGATCCGTCTTGTGGCCCGACCCCTGAAGAGCCTAAAATTCAAGCATATGAGTTTACTAAATAGTGCCATTCGCATTTCGCATTACATGCCGTCGAAACAATTTGGCTGTGTGTCTAAATTTTTAAATCCTTGTAAAATATGTCATATATTCATGTCATATAGAATGTACATGTATGTACATACATATGTATGTATAAATGACATAAAAGGTTTGTATGCCGTATATACACCTGCATTTGCCATTTTCCATCTTTAGCAACCACTTTGTCTGGTCTGGAAAAGTATGGTTTGATATACTGATCCAACCCGTACTTGTCTTTCGGATGATAATTATGACAAAAATCTTTAATAGTGTCAAGTTAAAATGTAGAATTCTCAACGAATTCACTATCATGAATCATCATCATTCCTGCTAATTTTGAACTCAATGAGCAACAAAAGGTCACAATTTTTTGCACATCAAACTATTAATATTTAATCTAAACCCTTGGAAAATATCATTCAAAGTCATTGAAGGAGCATTTAAAAAAGGTGATACACACCAATTGCTCATCCAAACGTTTGTGACTTCTGGATAACTGCTTCCACTTGCTGAATTATTATGTCTTATCTGGTGCACATCGCATATAAACAGCTTTACTGATTCTGAGATATAACTGACACATTAAAATGCCTTCAAGTGGGGAAAATACATTCAGTTGTACACATAAATAAATACGTGGCCGTGGCTTTGAGGGGATACTTTTTTGGGCACATATTATTGTATGTAATGTCAATGTGACAGGATGAGTGAGTGAGTGAGGAGAATACGTATGGCCAAAAATCTGCACGACATGCACTTGATTCAATATCAAAACTTTGTTTATTGTATTTATTCTGAAAAATCTGCTCTGGGTTTTAAATCCAGTTCATACAAAATAAGCCTTGTGTAGTTATTTGATTTGGTTTATTTTTCAGTATTATCAATTCCTCAACAATACAATGCAGGCAGAATGAGATAATGGTTGGAAAGCACACGCAACGCATTCATTTCATACAGTCAACAAAACGCTCCACTTCCATTCCATGCCTGAATTTTTTAACTCGTTGAACTTGACATTCATTTTATTGTGAGTTGGATGATTTCTATCTTATTCCCATTTCCCTGCTGCCTTCATCAAGTGCGCCAGGTAAATTTTGTAGTGGATAATACCGTGAAACACTAATTGCTTGGGATGAGCATCATACATAGATTACATTTCAGCTCGTTCGTCGTTCATCGTCACTCACGGCAATAACGCTCTCTTGTTGCTTGTGGCAGTTTTTTTTCATCAAGCAGCAAAATGGACTTGAATGCATGAGAAATGAACTCCGAGAATGGTCATCATCAACATCATCCCGACCAAATCTACAGGAGATGAGCATATGCATGATGCATCATCAACTTTTATTTAGTTTTAAGAACATGCAGCGTTGTACCTTGCTTACGTAGAATAAATAGTGAGCAGAATGATACATACACCACACCACACCACATATTGTTATGAAGGCACTAGATGATTATGGTATCTGTAAACATGAGTTCAAAAGTCAACTACAAATTTAAGTCTGAATTAACCACAAGCTCTTCTCATGCATGCATGCAAGCTTTACCCAGCTTTACCTCACAATCATTCATATTTATCATGATCATCCGGTTCGCAAACTCAGACCCGCTGAAATAACATCACCTAATTACACGGTGGATCTGCAGTGCATGAAAATAGTATGCAAACGTTTTTATGGGATTATCTGCAATGATAACATGCACTGCTGTCTCTTCTTGATTAGTTTTTCATACAGGAATCATGTGGATTCCAAGTATTCCAAGCATTGGAATGAATGTGAAATGTGAAATGTGAATTCACTGGCAAAGTAAAGAAAAAGAAGTTGAAGGGTAGAGTAGGAGGCGGTTAAATAGTTGCCATCCGAAATGAACAAGAGGATATGGATGGAATATGTGCATGTGGAAGAATGGGAGGGCTATTTTTTAAGAGAAGTGTGGCCAGCCTTGATATTGCAACACAACTTGAAATGCCCGAATGGATGTAAAGGATATGAGCATGATCATGATGACTTGGCTGCTGTATCCTGCGGACATTGCAGGGATGACCGGATTAGGTCATGGTGATGCGTATAAATACATACATAAATCCATGGATGGGTACATAAATATTTAAGAACAAATTGTGTCCTACATACAGCAGAAGCGGGCTGACGATGAATGCATTATTGTGCTGTGCATATGTATGAAAGGAGGATACCTTAATCCTGAGTCGATCTAATGGAACTGAGAACAAAGCATGCGTTGGGAGGAAAAGAATGCATTCTGTTCTGTTCATCCTCAATAATATGCATGCATGCATATTAGTGAAGCCTTAAAGGCAATAATAAAGGCAAGGATGCACATACCTACTTGGATACTTGGACGGAAAAGGGTCGTCACTGGAAAGGGATTGTCTACCACCAACCAACCACCCAACCAAGAGAAGTGAAAGGGAAATGATTTGTTGTCCAACGAGCCTTGGTTGGTGTGGTGTGGATCCTGGATTTGAAGTGGATACCTGACTGAACAACTTTGCCTCTTTTCCTTGCTAGTGGATGGATGGATGGACCCTCCGTCCTTCCTCCCTCCCTTCGTTTGCCCTCAGGATGTTGACAAAGGCGTGTTTTTGTTATCTTGCTCACGTAGGCCCTTGGTTTGGCGGTTCTCGCGCTCATCCATGTGCTTCCCATTTTCCAAAATAACGACCATGATCCCAACAACAAACCAACGAGGGCACAGCTAGCTCTCATGCTCACCCCAAGCCAAGGTGGTTCCAAATTCGTGACATTTTCCGCATTTTGTCCGCTTCGCAGAGTAATAATATGCAAACAGTAGCTATGCATTTAAATTATAAATGATTAGTAATGGATAGTGTCCTTGTAATGGACAATGAATATTGGAACGCAATTAGGTATCATGCCAAGTTATTACTAGGTCTGATACTTGATACTTGGTCAGATAGGTAATTTTGTGTACCAAAACAAGACCATGTGCCATGGGATGTGTCTGCCATGATGGACTGATCAGCACATGGATGTTTCCCAAATATAAACACGAGGTGGGTGAGGGAACAAAGGCTTGACAATTCCACGACATCCACCCAAACCAAACCATTGTTATTGTTGGTCGTAGCTTCCTCCCTCCCTGCTTGCAAATCATTCCAATCTTTCCCAACCTCATTACATACATAGCCCCGGATCAAAACTGAATATTTTGCCATCCTCACACAATTCACTCTCTCATTTTTGATGAAGCTTGTCTCATAACAACATGGCATACTGCGTTGTAGGCTTCTCCTCTGCTCTGCTCCCGTGTAAAAAGTCTGTTGATTCTCCGTCTCCTCTTCATCCTCGGGAAGAGCGGAGAGGGAGGATTGGACTCCTCAGCCTACGTGGAGAAGTGAATGATCGAAGAGGGTAACTGAAGGACAAAGGCAGGAGTGTGATAATAACCAAGCATTCATGATGTGGCAGCTTCGGAACCAGCATCACCAACCCAGCCAGCCAAGCTCACTCGCATCCCACAATCCACGAGATTCAGAGCAGAGCTAGAGCATCATTCCTTGCATGGGATCGGATTATTATGGGCATTCAATTCATGGGCGTGCTAGCGCCTAGCTGGAGGAACGGAGAGAAATTTTTTGTTGTGAGGGAGGGAAATGGAAAGGAAGCTTGAGGGAAGTTTTTGACAACCTTTAGAGCTTGGGTTTCCATGAGCAGAGCAGGGTTGGTTGGTGCGTCGTGTCGTGGGTCATCCACGCACGTCCTACTCGGAGGGAATGGAAAGAACAAACTCACTCCTGAATCCTGAACCCTCCCAAGTTTCCGGCCTGGAGTTGGAGTTGGAGTCTGAGAGGGAAAGGAAGGATCCCTAAAAAGGAAGCCAGGAAAAGTGGCGTGGCGTGGTGTCTTTTCAGGCAGGCATGCTTGGATCTCGGCCGTGGCGGCGGAGTTCCGAAAATCGGAAGGAGAGAGAACCAGGTGGTTTTGTGACGTGGCGGAGGCTTCCGCTCCAAAACCCTCCCCTCCTCCCCCCCCCCCCTCCCTGGCCGGACCGAATATCCCACCCCACTCCTTTCCACCTCCCTCGTTATTGCTCCCAGTATCATTCAAATCTCTACGAATTTACCCACCTTTCCCACAGGAATGCATGAAGCCGATGCCGTATTGTAGAGTGGATGTTTAGTGCTTATTATGCTTTGTAGTCGTAGTAATTCGACTTGTGTGCATTGACTCATACTCCGAAATTTGAGCACAGGCGTTTCGAAGCGAGCTACAGGCAAGAGCCATCCCCATCCTCGAGTACTTTGTTGGACTCGTTTGGCTGCTTTAGTCTCGAGTTCCTCTGTAAAAAAGCGCCCATGCTATGCTTGCCATATCCTCTCCTCTCACAATCACAATCACAACGCCTTTGATACTGCTCCATCCTCTCGACGAGGTACAAAGTTTATGAAAGCTCCACAGAGGCATATCCCCACTTAATTCATATCCCTGATCCTCGTGGAGCATAACAACACCAAGTAACCTCTCTCTCACACCACAGCCAGAGCCAGCCATGCCATAGTGTTGTTGGCTTGGTTCATCTCGGAATAAATACTCCATCCCACCAAGCAAGCAACGTCAACGTGTACAAGAGTGCGCTCACTCACTCACTCACTCACTCTCCAAAGTAAAAAGAAGAAAACATTGGACTGCCAACCTCAGAGCCAAGCAGGAGCACAGCACAGCCAAAAATTGGGAGTAAACAAGAGCATTCTTCTTCTCAACGAGGAAGGCCCATTTGTCACCAGCCAAAAAATAAACCAACAAGAGAAAGGTGTGTGATCCAAGTCTTTTTTTGCCACGTAGTAGGACTCATAAATATCAATACAACGGAGGAACGTGGTGTTTTTTAGTAGGAGAGGAAGGAAAGGAAGGAAGGTAGCAAAAAATTGGGGGTTTTCTGTACAGAAAGAAAGAGGGGGAGAAGAAATCAATTTTAAATTAGTCGGGTGATCTTGAGGTGTCAAGATAAAGTAAGTAAAATAAAGTCAAAAGTGTGGTGGGGGTGTGATTCATCATGAAGGGCGTAGTAATAGAGGTGACCTGTGATGGATAAGACTACACGATCAAAACAAACCCAAGTCGTAAGTAAGGGTAGGAAAGGGTCAAGGGTTATCCACTCAAGATATTTTTATATCGTCGGTGACCAGTCTAGTCTAGAGTTTCTAAAAACCCTGTTGAGTTTTAGTCATCGCAGACTGCGAATTTCGCAACCACACCCACAACCAAAAGTCTGCCAAAGGCGAGAGAAGGCGTGGACGTGTATTTAGATTTAGATTTTAGAAGCTGACAAATTTACGTAAAAGTCAAACCAAGGTCTCAGTTATAATTGGTAGATTCGTGAAAAGGGATGGGTTGGGTCTTTGTGGTTATCCAGAAAATAGTGAGCGTGAGCATGAAGGAATCGTCGTCGATGAATTTGTGTTATCTTGAGTTGAGTTTGACATTGTTTTTCCCTGAAAAGGGCATAGTAGTGCAAAGTAGTGGCAAAGTGTAGGTATCCCTTGCAAAATCAGCCTATAATTCCACTAATTATTTAAAACATGTTAAAGATGCAGGGAATGCCATTGTTGTTATGCAACTTGCTATTCGTCCACTCATATTCACAGGCCATGCTTATCGTAGGCCTGGTCATGGGTAGATAATTGTTTTATAATTTACTCTAAACAATGTTTGTAATGAGGGAAGGAAGGAAGGAAGGAAAATTTGTGTGCAGTTATCCGGTTGTGTTGCGTTGTTTGTTGCGCCACGTCACTAGCAAAGCAAAACCACTATGCATGCACTGCATGTATGTTGTACGAGTGTGATTAGAATTTCCCGATTTTCCAAGTGACACAATTACAACTCCATCCATATCACATATCACTCAAATGCATGGATATTATGTTAAGTAATTGACGTTCAAGCCATGCATGGAGTATGTGTGTGTATGTAACCAACCAAAGGTTGCATGGAATGATAGTTTGAGCTGACTCGAGTTTTGAGTTGGGAGATGAAACAAAACAGGGCAATAATCAGGATGATGATATTGTATTGATGGTAATATGGTCATTCATTTTGTTCTCTCTTCTTGAAATATTATAGACAAAGAAGAAAGAAAGAGGATTGGAAAGCATGAGCTAGTGTGGGCTGGAGTTCTCTCTGGACTGGACAACTAAACGAACAATAAACACGACACACCACACCACCACCACCGTCTGAAGTGATTCTGGGAAAGCAGCAAGCACATGAGGAGGGAGAAAAGGCGACACGTCAGCAATTGATTTCTTGGTTGGTTCGCATGGTCAAAGAAGAAAAAAGGATACGTTTGAGTATATCCAGGAGCTTTTTGGCAATAATCAACAGTGTAGTAGTCTAACACGAGCTGGTCCAAATAACCAGTGGCCAATACAGATAATCTACAGACTAGAAGATTTTTGATTTGCTGAAAGATATTTCTCGTGGCTATCAATAGTCATCAACCCTTCTTGATCTCCTTCCCCTTCCTCCACAAATGTACCAGAGTTTGAGAAACTGATTCCAGCCTAGCAGGAGGAAGTGACCTTTGCACCGTCCGTGTTTCTTGTCTCAAGCCGAGAGCGAGTTAGCACACTGTAAAAGCGGAGGAAGAGAAAGCAAAGGCACCCCAAGAAGTTCAAAAAAAAGAAAATCCTTGTTGCTGTTTAAAATCCTCCCGAGCCCAACTACACTACATACACACACACATACTGGAGTACATGTGCAACGTAGCCGTCCACTCGTGTTGGTATTGAAAAGATAGAGCAAGGAAGAAAGAAAGCAAGGAAGTGAGTGAAAGGAAGCAAGCAAAGCAAGGAAAAAGTACGAGGAAAGTGTACATGTTTATATAACTTAACCAATTCTATCAAGGACCCAGAGAGAGAGTCATAGTAAGCGATCAGAGCAAAGCATTGGAGGATTGGACTGAAGGGTCGATTACCGACTGGCTCGTATGTATGTAAAGAAAGTCCGGCTGTAAGCAGAAGCATCCCATCCGTTGCTTTCCACCTTGTTGGTTCGTCGTGTCGTGTGTTAGTTGGTGGGAAAGCTGCCTGCCTGCCAGCCAGCTTGTTGTAGTTCGGGTGAGGAAACCCGGGTTTGGGAAAAGGAGAAGGGATTCGGTTCCATCCATCGGAGAGAGAGAAAAAGGGAAGTTGGAAGTGGATGCATGCGGGTTGCGCGACAAGCAAGCAAGCAAGCAAGGCAAGCAAGTTGAATGAGTTGGTTGCATGTACAACATTCAACATTTGAGGCTGGCACGGGAGTTTATTTATCAGTAAAGTGACGTGACCAAGTGATCAACTCGCGTCCTCATCACAGTTTGGCTTTACTTTGGACCGTGACTGTGACCATAATACGAGGAGGAGGAGGAGATTTTATTTCTGCCACTTTGGAAATAACAAAGTAAATACACACATTTATATATTTATATATATATACTTGACTTATATATATATATTAGCAAACTGTGCAATACTACCAAACTAGTACAACACTACAGATTGTTGTAGTATCATCATTGTAATAAGAGACAGATTACAATACACGATTGTCCACCACTACACACCACGATCATCATCATCACAAAATTATCATCGTATTTGGTGGTAGCAGTGGTGCGGAGCTTAGTCAAAGTCAAGCTAACAACAGTGCTCTCCATTATTCCTCTGCTTTAACATTTAACATTTCTTCCTTCTCTGACTGCTAACTCCAAGTCAAGTTGTGTTCCACGGACAGCTTCACTACTCCCATTCAACCATCGTCATCGTCATCCATCCATCGTATCCAACAACAACCTGAGAGAACCACGTTAGTTCATAACATTCATGAACATTGCACAACCAATATCCGCATGGTTATTAGTCATGTTGTTCTAACTTGGAAGGGAAAGCTGCTGCCAAACAATAGACCCATTGACGTCGTCGTCCTCGTTGCAAATTTCCCAACAACAATCAATGCTCCTACTTTTCCACGGGTCAAATGAGCAGTAAAGTTTCAAAGTCTAGAACGGGAAATTTTATATCTCTTCTTCACCCACAAGAATAACAATTGTCAAAAAGCATGGCTCTCTCATGGACTCGTAACATTTAAGGGGAGCGGTGGTGAGGTTGGTGAAGGGACCTCTTCCAACTTCATCGATCCCAACTTCTCTCCGCTACTTCCACAAAACCACTGCTCACCACCATCGCCACGACCACTCCGGGCAACCAAACTTGAACTCCTCAGCTAAGGACGGAATTATTTCAGTCATCGTCCCCTCCATCAAGGGTCTGGAGAAGAATTCTAGACCAATTGAGATCTCATTGATTGATCATTCAACACCAGACCACCGGGATTCCCGGATTATGATGGGATTAGAAACGCTTCTTGAGGCTGCTAAGTTTTTGGAGTACAAGGCTGAGGTGGAAGCACGTGGTAAGCCTCGCTTTTTTTCCATTTACATACATTTTACATACACACATTATCATCGTTGTGTGTGACATTATCACAGACATCGCTTTGGATCGCATCACAGACCTTACTTTATTGTATTGAACAGTTCACACACACGTGTTACGAGATATGTAGGTATGTACATACTTGAGAGAAGGGGTATAAACTTTCAGCAACCATTTATTCCCATGTCATGTTACCATGAGGAGTAGGCAATGTGAAAAAGATTCCAATCCCATTTTAACTTTTTTTTAATTTTGTAAAAAGGGTCCGACATTCATTTTTTATGTAGATGTGGCATGACATTGATGATGTTTTAGTTAGACTTGACTTTGACCTAACATGATGTTTGTTGATTGTTGAGAGCACGACCCGGAAGAGAAGTTAAAGTTCAAATCCTTCCAAATGTTTATTGAGGTGACGGACAGACAGACCATAAAGTAGCTTCCAACTTTGTATTAATAATAATATTATTATTATGATGATGCGTATTACTATTCTTAATTTTAGGAATGAACAATAGTTCATATTTTATCATGCATAACTCTGACCAACCCTTATCTCACGTTGCTCTTCACCTGCATCATTGACAATTAAAAATAACACTGATTCATTCCAGGCTGATAACATTGTGAAGGCAATGCTTGATGTAATTTAGGGGAATGAATGATATACGTCAGTAAGTGTTTTTTTTCAACCCAGTCTTTCGACTGTGATAATTACACTTTGTGATTTGATATGATATTCTTATTAACACTGCCATCATGAAGTCGCCTAAAAGTGTGATTCCAAACATATTGTGATTTTCAGTCATTCACGTGATTTTTGAAATTTAATCTAAATCTGAACCACTTGTGCTGACCTCTTCTGAAATTGGGAGTCTTGAGGAGGTGTGCTTTGCTATAATAGTTCCAACACTTGTCTTGATTCTAGATCACGTAGGGTAGGGATGGGCTGTAGATTAGTGATTAAATAAGTTTCATGAAATTGTTGTATGCCATATTGGATTGGAATTAGGTAGGAATACATCAAATGCATGACAATCAAACATGGATGAATTCTTGTGGTTTTTTCAACTTGGTCAGGTAGAGTTGATGGTCATAGAGATGATTGAGGTGAAGAATTCAGCCGCCCGAGAACATTGTTGGTTGTATGAGCAGTGCAACTCATAAGGCATGACTTGCC
>JAQIWC010000020.1:0-19750 GCA_034694605.1 Folsomia penicula | reverse complement strand
TTAATCATTATGTAATCATACACAATCAGTTTTTTTTAAAAGAAAAGCTTGGCTATGTATGAATTCTCGTATGTATGTGAGGTGTGGTGTGAGTGAAGTATGAATACTTATAACGTAACGTGTAATTGTGGTGATGTGATGTGATGATGACTAAAAAATAAAATAAAAGTTAAAAAGTTCCATAAAAAAGTCTACTGCATGAACACATAACTCTATTTTTCTAAGTAATCTGTCTGTATCATAAATGTCCTTTAATTTGGATTGAGTAACAAAATGTTTTTCTATCCTGGATAATTAAAATCAAACTAAGAGTTGACTACCTGACTCAATAAAAACCACAGCTTTATCTATTCTGTTAAATAATAAAATGGAATTTTTAAGAAGCACTCATTTTGTAGTATGCGATTTTTATCTCTTTCTCAAAAAAGCATAGCATAATTGACACTAAACTCTAAAACTTTTTGTGAAAATAACTTAAGATCCTCGAGCAGTGTTGAGTTGAGGAGAGCATTTCCATCTCTAATCCTGGTCCACCGAACGATGGACATTTTCTATTTTAAGTGAGAAATTATTTGAAAAAAAAGTCATAAATAAGCACCAAACTTTGGGAAAAAACAGAACGCGTACCCTATGCACTCACTCACACTTTCTCCAGAAAGAGAAAGCACAACCAAATAAATATCCCAACAAAAATCAACGAATAAACAAAATATCATAAATTCCAGAATTTGTCCACTTAATAACTAGCAAACTAAAACTGATAAAGAAATGGTCCAAAATTTCTTTTCAATATTATTATCAATTTGTTCATCCGTCTGCGTTGATGTCGTTGTTGTTGACGTTGACGTAGATGTCGATGGTAGTGGCACTTGGGAATGTGTTGGTGGTGGTGTTGGTGGTGGTGGTGGGAGGAAGGGTACACGTTCAACCACGGTGGGTGGAGGAGTTGCGGAGGTTTGGCTCGAGTTGGTGTTGGTAAAAATGGTGGGTGGGGAAAGTTCTTTCCGAGCAAAACTGGTGGTTGAACGGTTCCGTAACTGCTAGGAGGGATTCTTCATCATCCGTTTTTGTTTAAAGTCATAAACTTTCCTACAAAAGAAGACCACTTCGGGTGAAATCTTTCCGGGAGATGGGGGACGCGTTGGTTCCTCTGGGTTGGGTGTGGGTGTGGTGATGGCATTATTGGGAGGAGTGGTAGCGGTGGAGGCAGCAGTAGCTGTGGTTGGTCGACCACTCCAAACGGCCCCTGCAATGTTTCCTGCGGCATTGTTGTTGTGCATGGCGGATCCACTGAGGGACAGGAGTGGTTTGTTGGGAAGGGATTCTTGGAGTTGCTTCAGTCTTTTACGGTATCTGCAAAAAATGAGGAATGAAAAATGCGTGTTAAAAATGGATGCAAAAACAGGGAAGCTAATTGGGTAAAATGCCCACCTGCAATACTCGTTGAAAGTGAGGACATAGCAGCGATCATCAATTGTTGCGACGGAATTGCTGTCGATGTGCTTTGACGCAAATATTTCATCCAACATGTCCTCCTTTTGCCGTCCCATTTCGGTGTGTTCAGGTCGATAGTACCTAAAGAAAGTTACAAATGTACATACATTCAGATGCCATTATTCAATTCATCATACTTAAGCACGCAGTGAAAGTTGAGCTTAAAGAAAGAGCAACCTACCACAAGAGTGAAAACATCATTTCCCCATCACTCGGATTGTACCAAAGGGTCGCAATTTTTGCAATGTAAGGCAAATCATTCTTTTTTGAGCCAGACTTCAAGAGGACGCAGTCCCTCGTCTGGATCACATCCCCACTCTCGTGCCGCATTGCAGGATAACATCGTCGCACAACTGGTGGGTCATCGTTCTATTTGGGCATCATTAAAAATCATGTTATGAAATAATTCAAGATAAATTATTGATAAAAATCTGCATAATTTCCTTTCTCACATTAAGAAAGACTTTGGACTCGTAGGGTTCTCCTTCAAATCTCCATCCATTCGACCATTTCGGTGTCCTCCGAGCCATCCCCATTTGTAGTAAGGCCCCATTGATAGCTGCAGGGCTCAGGGGTTTCACCATTGCTCTCTTCTTGGCCGCATTCGCCGCCATGCTCCCAACCGGACCTTTTGTTGTAACGGCCGTGGATGTGGCAGACGTGGACAGCGGACTGCTTGAGCGAGGCAGAAGAGACGCCAAATTATGATTAGGAACGCCAAACGCGGTTTGTTTTTCCTGTCCACCCGGACTCAAACTGCTGCTTGCTCCTGCTCCCATTTGAGGCGGACTTTCACCACTCTCCAGTAAATTGATACTGTTGGCACAAGGAAATACTCCCACACTGGCCCGGGGGACGCGGAGCAAAACGTTCCTCCGGTACTGATACAAATCTGCAACAGCGTTGATGAAATTGACGGAAGGATACTTCCGGTTCTCCCTGTCCAGCCGGGCATTGTTGGAGTGATGAGAGGAGGAGTAGGACACGTTCCCATTTATGATCCTCACCGCAGAATTACTTCGGCTCGTATTTGTGCTCGAGTCACTCTCACTCCTCCGCCCCATCATCCCGCCCAAACCGGTGACAACGACGCCAATGATTTGATTCCCTTTTCTCAGCAGCCTCGACCGATTTCGGGAAGGATTCCCAAAACTGGTGGAACTTTCTCCAGGTCCTCCGATGGTGATGCCCCCGATGCTTCCACCACCTCCAGCTCCTCCCCCACCCCCTCTTGGATTGTTGGCAGAGAGGCGCGTCCGTATCTTGGCATTTGCCGCGGTGCTTCGGGTATTTCGGGTGGAGTTTGAGAGATATGTGGCGGCTGCTTTCTCCAGGGACATCCCAGCCTTGCCCCCTTTGACCTTGGAGACGCCAACGACAAAGTTCAAGTCTCTCGTGGGGAGGTAGGAGGATTTAGAGTTTCCTTTTCCCTGGTAGAATTTACCGTTCCCCTTTTTGAACCCGTTTTTGAGCCCTCCTTTCCCATTCCCAAGCCTGGCATTGGTTTTGAGGTGGTAGTTGTCAGGGTCCATGACGAGGGCGCTGACAGCGGCCAGAGCATCGCTGGATTTTATCACAGTTCCTCCGCGATGGAGTTGAGGGTCCCGGACCCTGGCTGAGGAGTAGGATGAGTCCACCACAAGGGTTGGTTGCTGGTGCTGGTTCTGCTTGGACTTTTTCTTCCCGTTGGTATTATTATGGAGAGGGAAGATGGGGCCATTGGAGTGGGTCGTGTTGTTGAAATTGGAGGTGAGGGCGGAGGAAGAGAGCCGATTTGCGTTCAAAGGTTTGGATGTTTTATTGAGGCTTCCTTTTGGACTGGAACCATTCACTCCTTGAATGGATTGGACGGGATCTTCCAAGAGTTTCAGCCTCTTCTTTTGGAGTCCGTCAATGCAGTCGTTGAGGCTGATGCGTTTCTTGTTGCCTGCCCCCTTCCCCCCACTCAGCGGACCTTCTTGGGTATGAACAGGTTGGATGTGGACCTCATTGGGATCATTCAGCAGAAGAGACTGCTGCTGCTGTTGTCGAGATTTATTCACAGTTAGATTCAGTCCTTGGTTCTGGTTTTGTTGGTGGTGGTTGGTGAAAGTCGTGGTGGTGAAAGTCCCTGCTCCCGAGGAAATGCTGATTCCTGGAGGCAAAGAGTAATTGATGGGGGCTGTTTGGAAACCACCGTCCACCAGGGCTGCCCTTTTATTGAGGTTTTTATTAGCACCCACGCCACCAACGCCATGAGCTGGAGTGTGGTTTTGTTGGAGCATCCCTGCCTTTTTCCCACCCAATTTTTTGTTGCCAACATTTCCTTGTTGTAAATATTGTTGGTTTGAATTAATTGGAGATTTTTTATGTGAATTAGCCACATGATGGGGATGATGATGATGTAATAAATTCTCTGTGATGCTATCATCCCCACCACCACCACCACCACTTCCGTTATTATTGTTGATCACTATCACATCCAAATCTGGATTCAGTTTTTTACCCACTCCTACTCCCCCAATCTTTTTCATGCCCAGGGGCCTAATATTGCTCGGGATAACTTTGGGACTTTGGTTCTTGTTGACGTTGGGATAGGCCGTGTTCACGCCTCCCTTGTTCACGAGCAGGTTTCGATTGCTGATGTGCTTTGCAATCGTGGTCTTGAGTCCACTCCGAGGATCAATCACATGAACAATGTCCCTCTCCTTCTTTTTGTTCAGGGCGAGGGCACCTCCCGCAGGACTTCGGTTGTTTTGACTGTTGTGGTTAGTGGTGGTGGTGCCCGGAGAACCTTTTGGGGACGTTGTCGGTGGGCTTATCAAGGAAATGGACGTGTTCTTCAAGAGCAGAGCGGAATTGTTGTTGACCATGATGGGCGTGATTGTGATGTCATCCGGGAGAGAATACTGTTCCGTAAAAGTCTTTGCACTTTCCAACTGACGGGATTGGGGATGAAGGTGATGACCCCCACCGGCCGTCAAGAGTTTGATTGTGATGGGAGGAGTGTCTGCAGGGGGTGTGGGGGTGGTTGTGTGGTTGTGAGGCTGGGATTGACGGGGTAGTTGACGAGTACGGGCTAAGGCTTTGGTGGATTGTTGTTTAGCACCCCCCAGGTCCGGGTGGGCCGGATGCAAAGCGTTGGAAACACATTGCTGCTGCAGCGGCTTGTTGCTGTTGTTGGTACTGCTCGGCGGACATGAGTCCATAGGGCATGGGCATGCTGGCTGGGTAGACGGATTGGGAGGAAAAAGCCCAGCATGTCCTGCAACAAAAATATCCAACCCAAGGTTGCCTAAGAGTTGTGGGACATGGGCTCAACGAAAGAGATCAGTTTTGTATAAAAGAAGAAAGAAGAAGGGAAAAAGTGTGGAAAAGTGGAAAAATGGAAGCATGCATTATCAAGATTTAGAAGAAAGTTGCACAAATTGAATTGCATTTGACCAAAAGAACGAGAGAAAAGAGAACTAGGCGAATACTGACCAACCTGGTGATGTTGGGGTGGGTTGTAGGGAATGATGGGGGGACGTGACGAGGTAGGAGGAGGGGTGCATCCCAATCCCGGGTTGAGGCTGGAGGGGAGCACTTCCTTGAGGGGCATAAAATCCTGCAGCTGCAGCCATGGAGGGATGGGTCAAGGACAAGGGTCTGGGTCCTCCTCCTGGGTGGTGGTGGTGAAGGTGGTGAAGGCCACTCCCACCCCCTCCTACCCCTGCGGCAAGAACGGGGTTGGAGTTGGGAGTCAGTGGCGGAGTGTAGAAGGGCGTCATGAAGTAGCTCTGCTGAGTTTGTTGGGCTGGGGTGGCGGAAGGGTAGAGGAAAGAGTTTTGGTACGGGGAATGCGTTCTGAAAGTGTCAAAATAATTGTCAATAATTTGACCTAACTAAAATTCTATTGTTCTCTGGTCGAGGCATGGCGTTATTGCATCAACTAACATTCACCATTGTCATTAAGAAACGGAGTGAGTGAGTAATGCAAAAAATGACATGGGAATTAAGACTTAAAGCTGAAACAAACGTATGACTCATTGTTCAATTGCATGTAATGAACAAATCCTGCCTTTCCATTGTAGTCTATTCTTGTGATTAGATAATTTAAAATTATCTCCAGACATGTCTACACGCAATAAATGAGGTAATAAATGCTGTACTCTCCAAAACCCGGAGACATTCTGTATCACGCACAGTTTATATGAATGGACAAAAAATAATGCTCAATTTTCTGCTGTTCGCTACCTTTGCCACATATCCAGCCAACTTTCACTTGATCCAATATCTGACGTACCACTCACTTTAGGCGGACACAACCGAGAGAAAGCCTTCGATGACGCAGTTCCCCACTGATGAGACGGAAAGATGAGAAACATGTTTGTTCCGTGCTGACTCTAAATCTCAAGGTGCACGACGGAGAAATGCACTGCGTCTCACCATGCTCTGTAAAAAACGTCTCACTCACTCGTTTCCCCTACTCCGTAACGCTTGCCTTCACTTTTCTGCGCTGCGTAGAAAGTCAGATCGAGCTGACTCACTCACAATACAGCACAAGATTCCGCAGAGATGAGATGCAGCCTGATTTGCAGTTGATAAAGTGAGATGCCGTAAAAAACCTCCAGCAGCCCTTACCTGTATGACTCTGGTGGCACCATCGGATACTTGTTGGGCGCAAAGGGTGAATGGTGGGGAGCAAACCCTGTGGATGTCGAATAAAACAATCCGCCAGCGGAAGGAGCACCCGCAGACACGGAGGGGGGGAGTTGTTGTTGGTGACCATGACCCTGTGACGAGGACATGGTGGGTTGACTCAGGAGGAGAGGAGACCCTGTGGCAGTGGCGGAATTTAGGACATAGCTCCCACCACCACTACTTGACGCAGTCCCACTGGATGAGTAGCTCTCTCGTTGTCTCGAGGAGGAGGAGGAGGAGGAGGCTGAGGCTGATTGTGATGAGGATTTGTACGGTTGGTGAAGGATTTGTCCACCTGACTTATCTTTGGTTGATGTGGAGGTGTTGGTGGCATGCCTCCTACTGCTCCCACCACTGGCCTTGGTCGAGGACGTGGAATGAGAGGAGAGCGGAGGGGGAGGGTTGTTGGAGTTTGTGGGTGGGTGGGTCTGATATGTCACTTTTAGATCCGCAGGGAGTTTCACGGTGTCCGGGAGGAGGCCTGCTGGGACGGTTGAGGGGCTTTTGTGGGGCTCTATCAATGGTCCGGCGGGTTGGTAGACTGTCCCTGGTGGTGGGGAAAGCAAATATTACAAAAGTTGGGGCGTGTGATACAAACAAAGAGCTTAAATAACTGGGCAATGTCTTGAACAAATGAGATGAGACTCGGGAGTTTGAGAATAATTGGATTAAACCACAACTGCTTACCAAAGTGAGCAACAGAGCTTGACGACTTTCTCTCTTTGGCTTGGCTCCCAGAACTTTTAGGTTGATTGTTAGTTTGTACTCCAGACTCCTGAAATTAATAAAAATGTTTCAAAATTAGACTTGATTCGAGAAGAAGAGAGGATGAAATGAAATAAAATGACTCTTTGTTCTTCCACCATGTTTCTTCAAATGTTGCATTAAAAGTAAGGATGCGTGTATGCCGTTGACTTTCCTTTCCATATGGTTTTGTAGGTAGGCATCCAAGCTTTATATTTATTCCAGTTCATTGGTAGGCAAGCAAAACCATCAAGTTGTTCAACCTGGCTCTTAAAATGAACACCGAAAACCAACTACCTGCCATATTGTCAAAGGTGTTGAAAGTTCAAGGAAATGTTTACGGTTTACTCCTACCACATGGCTGGCTTTTATTACAGCGTTGACACCTTTCACTCGCTTTCCTCTTGAGGATGGAGAAAGGATCAGGCAACGTTTACATGCTACGGATATTCCCTCTGTCTGCCCAAACCACTACATCAACCAGGAAGGAAGAAAGGAAGGACAAATGTCCCGGAGAAAGTCAACCCTACAAAATGCTGCAATTACACACATGACAAACAAAAGTCCGTTTGTTTAACGACAGAGTCATGTTTACTTATCTCATTTCACAGTCACAGTGGTGAAAGTTTAAGCTAAACTAATAATTTGATTTGAATTAGGAGGAAGAGTTTTGTTTTGTAAAATGACCATAAAACTTTTGAACTACACAAACTGTACAAAACACCAAACCCAAACCATTCCAGCCCTGACAAACTAATTTCATTTGGAGGTTCCTCCTCCTCCTAAATCTGGTGAAACGCATAAATCTCCAGGTCTCCTTCTTTCTCTGCCCAAAATGAGTGAAACAGGATGAGCAACAAAATACGGGAGAGCTTGGTTGGATGAGGTGGTAAGTTTACTTATCCACCTATTGCTCCTTGCTTGCTCGGGATTTTATTTGTCCCTCTATTGCGCCTAACTAAAGTTTTATTGCTACTCCATTAAACACTTTGAAATCCCCCTTTCTCCCACAGGAAACCGGGCTCCATACAGCCAGGCTACCTTTTTTTGCCGAGTCGTAATCGTAAACCCTCTAAACTTGTTTGGTAAATGGGAGTAAAGTACAACAAACTTTTACTCGCCCGATGTAATGTAATGCACCTCCTGGGAATGATTCTTTGTTAAGATGGCTGGCTCCCCCCAAATCACTCACTCGCCAACGTTTCGAAAAGGATCAAATTCTCAATAACAAGGTTATGGTGATTCATTTAAAGGTGGATTAAATACCTGAAAATTAATTAATGGGGACAGGAATGTTGTGCCTTCAAAGAATTCACCCAGCCCCAGACTTTCTTCGGTTAGGAAATGATGCAGGATTGGGAATGCAGATGTGGACATTTCTCAATCACTTACAATTAGTTTATTAATCAAGAGGAAAAGAAATGACCATTTGTTTTAAACCACTTGACAACTTTCTATACTTTTCTACACTTTTCACCCACTGCAGCAACTGAAAATATGGCTCAGCAGGACTTTATCCCATAAGTACCAAGAAGAGCCATATCAATGTTTGTAGGATTCCATTTCAGTTCAAGGATTAAGCTAAATAAGAGTGTGCTACGTACATACACGCATTACTTACGATTAATCCCATATTCTACTCTGCATTGCCAGACGTTTTCTTGCTTTATTACTTGGTTTAGTAGAACCAAACCACCACGAAAGCATACGTATAATAAATCACTGACTCATAGTCGGGTCAGCAGTATGTATGCAGCATTACATAGATTTGTGCATTTTGTCAATCAAATCATACCTAGAAAACCACAGCCAAGTAAGTAAGTAAATCAAATCTAAACACCATTTTTCACATGAACGACAGTATGTGGAAGGATGGACATGACATTGTGAATGGACCACACTGCTCCATGCTCATCAGTTGGTAATACTTTTTAAATGTAATTGAATTTCAATTCAGAGACGTAGAAAAGGAAGTACAGTAAAAACAACCAACCAACATTCAACAGTATACGTTGTGTGGGCATACATACGTTGTTGTGATCGTGCCTAGCTTAGGGGCCTAGAGACAACTACATAAATGACGACGACGAGGATGCTGGTGACGACACGGTTTGGTATAATTTAGTCTGTGGAGCTGAGCTTCATCCACGAGACGACTCTGTTTGCCTTGTCCCAATTTCAACGCAATGCAATGCTTTTTCTGCGGTGTGCTCAATCTTGCCTTGTTTCAAATGAAGCCTTATCTCCACAACGAATCGTAAACTTGAGCTATTGGATTCAAGTTGAAGGTAGAAAGTGTTATGATTCCTGCATTTTTTTGGTACAACTTTTGAACGTTTGTCAATAAATATGTGTCTCCCCTGATAAATTGCGTTTGAATCAGGCACATTACATTACAATGCATCAAAACGTAGGCGGATGCACTTTATAAGGGAACCGAGTGAAAACAAAGGCATTTTGTAATTTGTCCCGTTCACAGTAAAACGCTCTACAAAGGAGCCTAGAAGGAGGGCATATCATTCATAATGCCCAGTCACTAAAAGGCCAGCCGACATTACTTTCATTACCCGAGTGAAAGACAAGGGCCATTAATTTCCCGAGGATTCTTTAATGGTCGTTACTGTAACGGGAGCAAGTCAATAAGCTACATAAATAATCCATAGCAAGGGTTCACTACATACACATACGCATTTTAGTCCACAATAAACTCTGGAGGTTGAACATAAATAACCCAATCAATTTATTTTGCGTAAGAGGAAATTGAAATCCAATAGCCTTAAAACAATGTACACAAAACCACTGGTTTGTGTGTGGTCTGTTTCTTGAAGGAACGTTTTTTTATTCTAAAATAAATCAAAACTTCCATAAAATTTCCACTCCACAATCCAGTAGCTAAACCATCTTCCTATGTACCACCCAACAAATTAGCTTGATTATAAATTAACACCTACTGAACCATGCATAACAGCATCACAGCATCTTCAACCAGAATATTTACTCAAATCAGTCTTTGACTAATTTCAATGAGAGTTGATCAAAAGCAATAAATGAGTTGAGTCAACTATCACGAGATACGGACCACCACCTTTCTCCAAACTTTCCCCATGTTTACCCACAATTTAGAGTGTTTCTCGTCATTACATTACACGAGGCAGCCTCCCACCACCTTCAATCCAACCTCCCACTTTCCTTCCCATCTGGTCTCTCTCTTCGCTTCATTTACTGCCAAAGTAAACGTAAGTAAACATGGGTGGGCAGAAATACACACACCAACATCACGCCATCCACATCCACATCAAAATCAACCCAAAACTCGTAAACTCTTGTTGGTTTGGTTGAGTGAGCCAAAGTAAATCCTCCTTCCTTGCCACCCAGCCAAGCCACGCCAAGGAAAGGGTGTAAAACCCAAAAGGTAGGGAAAATGCCACTGCTTTCACTCAACTTCACCTCTTCACACTCTCCCACTTCTCATCTCATTTTCCTCCAAACTTTCTCTCCTCCCCTCCCCCCTTCCTTTACAACATGGATCATCAACCACCTCTGCAATTTGGACCCCAACAAATTTCCATTTGAATTCAAATTTATACATAAACTGCTCCTATTTACATACATCCGGTGGCCTGGGAGGTAGCAACAGCCAACCAACCAACCTAGCTACACCTTACAAAAGTAGGAGTACATACATTTTCATTAGATTCCGAGCAGTCTTCTTCCTCTTCATTTATTTCCTCCTCCTCGGCTTCCTCCACTTTTTGACACTTGCCACCATCTCCCCCCTTGAGCCGGGATGAATTGCTTTCACTCCTTCCCCTCCCCACGGGATCACACTCATCCTCATAATCACCAACTTTCTCCACTTTCACCCTCCCCTCACGATTATCACAGGTAATTGTTGTGTCCACATTTTTTACGTCTTCTCCTCCCCCACCACCACCATCATCACTCTCCTGAGTCTCAGATGACTCGCTCATCAACAGCAAGCTGGGGATTGGGGTGGTGTACTCAAACAAGTTCCTCCGATTGAGAGTGGGATGAGGTGGAAGGGGTTTGTTACTGGTTTTATCCGGACCCTTACTTTCTTTCTCACTCAAGGATAAATTACTGAGGGATGACTGCACCCCACCTCCACCCCCACCCCCACTGCTCACCCAGTAACTAAATATTTGTAAATTCCCGGAAGATGATGAGGAATGAGAAGTCAATTCCGAGGATGGGAGGGCCATTGTTTGAGAGTTTGTGGATTGTGTGACGGAAGAAGCGGAATTCACATCCACCATCATCTTGGAGCTCTTTTCCTCCTCACTCACTCCAGCCTTAATGGAGGGAGAGGTCCGGAAGGAAATATTTAGATTGGAGATTATGGAGACACAAATGGAGTTTGGATGTGGCAGTCAGAGGAGTCAAAGGAGTCAAAGATTCAAGACTTTTGGAATTGGAAACTGGATAGCAAGACAAACAAAAGGAGCACAACTCAATTATCTTGCCCTTCTTCTTCCTCCTCTCCTCCTTTTCCTTTCAGTTTAGCTCAATTTGGATTTGGTGAGCAAGAAACACTTTGGCTATTCCCTCTGTCTGAGGCAGGCAGACAAGGCGACCAGGCCATAAGACCCGATAATGACCCATGGATGGGATGCAGTGAGGAAGGAAGGAAGGAAGCTCCAAAGGGAAACTCCAATGATGTGATGTGAGCTCAGCTCAACTCAATCAACTTGCTCGTCTCCTTTTCCAGCCAGCCAGCCAGCCAGTGTGGGTCTGTGCAGTAGGACTTGGTTGGTCTTGTATTGTACTCCTCCACTTGGAATTTTCTCTTCTTCTTCAAAGCAAACCCGAACAGTGTGCGACATTCACAAAGACAAAAATAAACTGGGAATGCTTTGGAAGAGGAAAATCGGACGACGGAAGTAAGTAGCTGCGGCGGCAGTCAACGTGCATAAGAGCATGAGTCCCAGGGAGGCAGAGTATCTAGTTTTTGAGCATTTAGCTCTATATTCAAGTGCTCAAATTAAAATTTATTTCCGGAAGAAACTTGCTTTTCTTAGGCCAATGAAATTAATCCTTTAATTTCTTAAGGAGGGCGAGGCAAGGTCTTTTTTGTGTTCAAAAACCAAAAGGTCTCCTTGTCTCGTGAAATAAATGTCGAAAGACTTGAAGGCACTCTGCTCACTTCACTCGCATTTCCTTTTGCGAACAATTACACATTGCCACGATTTACGTCATTCTCAGCTTCATTCTCAGTTTGCCACTGTTTGCTTGGAGTAGTGGGAGCAAGTACATGAATGCATGGTTCACTGCACTATTCGACACACATTGCACCTTGCTTTACTTGAGCAAGAGCAAGTAAGCTTTTCTATCTCTACTGATTTTACCAAGTTTCTCAACACGAGTGGATGAGAGAGAGGTTGGAGGTGGAAGTGGACTCGTAAATAGTGGAGCAATATCAACAATCCACACTATTCATTACCCACCAACCAACCAACCAACAACCACTTGTTTACCCACGTGAATATGTAGTCCATAGTTCACTCGGGTTCGAGATTGAGATTGATGATCACGGTTTCTACTCGAATCACACAATAAGTTTAGTCAGGCTGACAAAACTTACACCAACTTTTCTTCCGTCAGTATCAGTTCCCAACAATCCAATCTGTGGGCAACTAGTGTGTGAGGTCTACTTCCCATTATTAATTCCTTCTTTCCCTTCTTTTTTCCTTATGCTGATGCTGAGGAATATGAAAAGGAGAACAGGCACACAGCAGAAGAGGACATTTCACAATCCGTCCAACCAACCAATTGCCATGAATGCACAGCACAGCCAAAGATAGGACTTTGTCAAGTGGTGGCAGGGCAGGCAACAGTAACAAAGAGCTTGGGAACAGTAACACTACGCGATGCTGGGCTGTGCACTACCATGAATAACTTTGCAAAAACCCTTCACCAACTTTGATAACTAACTTTGTTGTACAGCACCAAGACACTGATTCGAAATTATGTAGTGCATCCACAATCCACAATCCACAATCCACCCAATCCTTCCACGTTTTACTGGGTTGGATATGATATTCACATTCAGTCACTCGCTCACTCTTTTTAAATTTTCACAATCACAACACACGAGGAGAGCCGTCGGACGGACGGAGCAGTGTAAGCACATAAGCAAGTGGAGAAGTGATGGGAGTGTAATGCAGTTGGGATGAGAGAGCATGAAACACTGAGGAGCTGAGTAGAATGAATCCACTTTTACATTGAGCATACTGCCTCTGCCTCGTACATCGTGAATGCATACGGACCAAACCCCATAAAATGAAAAGAATCCCAAAAGCATTGTACCATCAACTCAACCAAACCATCACCCCTTAAAGATTGTGGACGAATTCATCCAACTCTCTCCACTCCACCAACTTCACCCCTTTACTTTTCTTGCTGCTCAAGAACAGGCGGATGGATGAGACTTGATATCCCCACACCAACCAACTCCTGAGGCTGGCAGGGCTTCTTTTACTTTGCACAACAAGTCCACCCAGCCAAGCCAGCCAGCCAAGCCAGCCACTTCCTTTCTTCTCTCCTTTGCAAACCCTAGACTCTGTCGTGAAATAAAAAGAGCAAAACTTTACTCTTGCATCCCATCCAAAGGAGAGCAAGCAGCATCAACACGTAAGGATGGATGGATGGAGAGAGAAACAACATTCACCCACTGATTCAATGGGATGAGATCAGTCACACCACACCAACAAAGTCAACTCAACCAACCAACTCCCACTTTACCCTCTGTTTTACTTTACTTTACTTTACTTTGCCAATGCCAGGCTAATGCTAATGATGATGACGGACGGACGGACGGAAAATGCTTGACTTTTCTACTTGACTCGGGTCTTTCAGGCTCGGATTTTAGATCACAGGCTTGACTTGACTGCTTGAGCCTCAACCTCCTGCAGTGGAGAAGAAAAGTTAAGTCGCTGGTTGGTAACCAAACCACAGGTTAGGTTGTAAGCAGTGCAGACATATTTGAGGCTAAACGAGGAGAGAAATGGGACCGACTAAGTCGATCGTACGGTGACTTTACTGTATCGTCTCTCTCTTTTTCTCTGCATAATAACGGTATGGCGAGGGATATTTTTGTGTATGGGTGGATAATGAAAAGGCAGGGGAAAGGCAGAGGTGGACCTTATTTCTGTCTCTTTTTACTGCGAGACGCTTTTAAGACTCGGTTGATGCTCTCTCTCTCTCCGCATCTCTTTCTACCTGATAATGCCGCACTTTACTTTACGGGTCTTTCTTTACCTAGTGCTACCGCCACCACAGATCCTTGTATTGGATGCTTTTTGACTAAATGGAAATTCAGCTTTCGTTTCGGCAAAGAGGAGAATAAGTGACATCATCATATCATGTCACTTACAGGATTGCTTTTTTTGGAGGATGGCGGTAATATGACATCATTGACATTTAAAGGATGATTGTCCTTGGATTGGATAAAAATTACGGGAGACGATTGAAAAAAGAAAGTTGGGAAAACTCAGATTTCAAAGACAGAGTGAATGCAAGTGTGAGTATCGCTTTGGGGGGCACCATACTTTACCAATTGTCCCATACTCTGATTTTTGATACTCAATAACAACAATAACCCTGAAAAACAAACCCTGCGCCATATTTGTGAATGCAATCAGCATATAAACGATTGATTCTAGGCGGAAATAGGAATAAGGTGGATGAATGCATTGCTCCTTCATGTACCACCGAGCCGAGACTACAATATGAGCCTTCATATTAAACTCAAGATTTATGTTTTCCACCCTGAATACAAATAGAACAATTTACATTACATTGAATTCTATCCGAGTGGAAATCGATACTGTAGGAATAGAAATAAAGGAATGATTGCCGATCGAGGGACCCAAACCCTACCAACACGCAGGCCAGGCAGGACAGGAGGAATGAGAAAGTATGCAAAGTAAAGTGAGCAAGTGAACAGAAACAATAAAACAAACCAGTTATTTATGCCCTTCCTTACCAAACTCTTAAAAGCATTTCCCTAACCTAAACGATAGACGAGACAAACTAATAAAATTTCAAATTTCAATCTTCTAGGATTTCTTATTAAGCAATGCAATTTATTTTTATTTCACACCCGGAAAAGTTGTTACATTTGATGATGTGATTGCAATCATCTACAATTTTGCACGTCTTTCGTCAGATGATAAGAGTCGATACAAAGACAAGTCCCATGGTATGCTTTATTCCCCATAAAGCATTCACATGCATGGAAGAGAGAGTTTCAGGCAGTCTGCTGTGCCTTCCTGCTTTGGTAAGTGTGTAACATTGTACGTGGGGAGGTTTGGTTGGTGCTGGTATGGTTGGGAATATAAGGTCAATAATCTACAGAGTTGGTGGATGTATGGATGTATGCTACCCAGTGTGAAGTGAACTGGTTGGCATTACATTTGTGCAACCAACCAACCCAACGAAACATACCATTTTATTCCACAACTCATACACACATACCACGCAACAATAGAAAATTGCATGGCATACACACAACAGTGCATTGCGGTAAACAAAAATTGCTTGTTTGCAAGCTTTGTATCTAGTTGAATACACGATGATTTAGCTTTTCGGGGAAGAGAAAGTCGTGGGAGAGTGAAAACTAACCGAGGTGAGATTGATCCTGAGATTTTGCTCCCCTTGCTTTCTCCAATGAATGAATGATTGTTTATTTGTTTATTTAAATCTTGTAAAATTGAGGAATGTGATCCTCAAAGTCATAATATTTCTTCAAATGGAGGAGCAACCACAAGTTAATTTTCTCGGAGCAAACTGAACTCGACAAGCAGTTGCTTATGCATCTCCCTCCCTCCCTCATCCACTTTCTTTTCCATTAGGATGCAATAAATACCTCGAATGTCAGCAGGGGTCCACCACCATCCAACCAACCAACCCTTCCGACATGAAGAGTTTCATTTTCTTCATCTTTAATCCTTTAAAATATTCCGTAGGATTGTGCTAGACTGACTAAATCACCTTCACTCCTGCTAAATATGCGAGGCTATGCTAGTATCCTATGCTCTGCTATCTTATGACAAGGCACGTCTGTACATAGGACGCCTGCAAAACTTGGACAGAAGAGAGGAAACCCCTTTCTATTCTATCCATCATCATCAACCTCCACCATCCAACACCACACCATGGTTAAAGGTTCATACATTACAGTCAATACGCTATACCCACCAAACCAACCAACCAACCCAACCAAAATACAAGTTTGGTTCTCCTCTCGTGCATTCATTTCGTGTTAGAAGAGTTGAATTGACTTAAACTCTCAGAGTCACAAAAAACTCTCTCTCTCTTATCTCTGCCTTTATGTGCATGCTTTCCTGCCTCCGCTTCTTGTCCATTAAACCACAAATGCCAGCCAGCCAGCCCAGCTAGTGAACCACCCCACTCGACAAGTAATGGTTAATGTACGTACGTACATATCTGGTGTACATTAGTACATGGATGTGTGTGCAGTTAGGCAGTCTACCTCTCTCACCCAACCTACCTGTCTCCTCTCTCCTGGCACAAATCTCCTGGTTTCGTTGGTTGGTTGGTTGGTTGAGGATTAACTTTGGCCCATCCATCCGTTCTTTGGTTATTTCATGAATGCGAAGCCATGTCAAGCCATTCCACAGGTAATAATGGAACAGGTAACGAAGTGAGCACAACAGGCAGCGGCAGCGGAATGAATCGCTTCTCAACTTGAGGAATCAAGGGGAACGAACCTTAGCCCGTGAGGATGGAGACACGAACAATTTCGCTGGGAATGGAACGGACTATCCCTTATCCTCTCTCTCTCCTGCTTACACCGACCAACCAACCAACCTCTGGTTTCGTATTTTTTAACAATTTCCCTCATCCTCGACTGAATGCCTTTCTAATTTCAACACTTGCCTTCCATTCCGAGGAAATTGTGTGGACTTGTTGGAAGTTGGAATTGGAAGGAGTTCAAGCAAAAGCTCATGAATCATCCTTACCTGTGGCATTTTATGCTATGCTATGGTCCCCAAGATTAAGTTGTCACTTTGGACCGAGAAAGAAATTCAATCAAAATCATGCAGTGAATTAAATCAGTTCACAGAATGAAATATGAGGATGATGTGCATAAATTGGCTCAAAGTTTAGAGGGATCGAAAGTCAGGACTGATTCTAAAACTAAACTAATTGCATGGATCAAATGAAAGCGGGGCATAATCACCATCATTATCACGCCATGAATATCATGTCAGCATAGTCCACACAGACTGGGTTGGGGGGATTGTGGGCAATTAACAAGATGGAATAATGAACTGAAATCATTAAATGTTATCTGATTCATACCCAGGCTGCTTGTTTTACTGGGGTCCTGAACTATAAACTGATGAGCTCCAGGGAAAATAGAGAGACTTTAGAAACGTTGGACAACTTGAATTGTATGTCAATTCTGTGACTTTTTCCCTTTTTTGTATGCAAAACAAAAGCGTGGAAATATGCATAATATCCCATTAAATAGAAGGAAAGTGCCAAGATTTTTACTCGCGCTTTCCATAATCTCGAATAATGACCATAAAATCACCATTTTTACCCCGTTCACGAAATAAACTTTATGCGTAATTGCTCCCAAGCACGCCAACAGCGACTCACTCTGTGCAGGGTTGAATAATTTATTCAACAGGCTACCAACAAAAAGTTTGATAAATTGGTTAAATACGAGTAATTCTCATCATCAACCGGAAGTTTCACTTCCACTCCTCTCACAATCAGTTAGGTTAGCGGAAGGGCATTTTATTGAGTATCCGAATTTAAGAAAGAAAGAAAGTTCCCTTCAATCAGTACCGAATCCCTCATTGATTTTCTACCTTTAAAACGCATTGACAATCCGCAGAATCCGAGCAAAGAAATGGAATCCACATTCATTCTCTCGAAAAAGAGTGACTTTTGAACTTGAAGAGAAAGTAGGAAGCATCCAACAAACCTGATACTTTTATTCCCATCATCCATACCCACACCGTATCTGTATTCCTATGAAATTAAATACATCCAAACAAGTAGCCAAGCCATCCATTGAACCCTTCACCAAACCTGCAAAGAGAGAGTTGTCCCATCTCATCATAACCCGACCAACCAACCCATGTAAATACATCCACGGTTGTTGCATGATGTGCAGGCGTGAATCCATCCACATCCACGACATGTAATGCAATCCAAGGATTCATCTACAATCCCAAACGGCAGGCAGGCAGGCAGATAGCGTAGCCAACTTGCAACAACATGTCCGCCGCGTCGTCCTCATGAAAAAACGAGGGATAAGCAACGGAGATAGCATCCACATCCACGCTACATGATATCGCCCAACTCTTCAAACCAAAGCAGGCAACCACCACCTCCACCTCCTCTTCGTCCTCATCATCCTCGGTTAACTTTAACTGCTCTAGTTGAATTGTTGCAAGTTTGTGATGGGAGAGAGCAGAGCACGCACAACCAAAGCCAAACCAGCCGAAAAGAAATTCTCATCCATTCATCCAAGCACAGGAGAACGCCGCACAGGCACTCTTTCGAGTGTCGGAGTTCTATGAACCAGAGGATCACACACAACACATCACAACTGTGGACGAAAGAGAGAGAGAGCAGAGAGGGAAGGAATGACGATAAATGCCCTCCGTGGTCGTGGTTGGGTGGATGTGTAATAAGGAAGGAAGGAAGAAAGAAAGAAAGAAGTTTTTGTGCCATGCCGTGTGGTGCGGGATGGAGGAAAATAACCCCCGTTCTTGCCAGAGTTTGAAATACTGAGGCATCACCTAACCCAACCGACCAAGGCATAAGTACATGATGCAATGCAACCTACCGCTAAACCAAGCCAAGCCAAGCCAACCAATGCAATATTGTATTTAGGCTGGGTTCTGGGTTGCTGAATTCATGGTGGGGAGAAGAAGAGAGAGTCTCAAATTACCGTGTTTTTTGCCACCGACCGAGGTGCCTCCAAATCCAACCATCCCTGCCACACCATCCTTGACGGGATGGAATGAAATGAAAGCATTTTTACCAGGTCGGTTGGATCGGGTGGGAAAATGAAGCGTAGAACTTTCTCTTTAAAATGCAGTCCTTTCTTTCTTTCTCCCCATTCCATCCCTGCCCTTTGGCCTGGCCTGGCCGGGACTAACTGTTTTAGGGCAAAGTCAAAGGTGGGTGTACATGGGACAAGGGTCGAATGTTAAGAATGTCTCCGAGTTTGAGTTTAGTGTATGAAAGGCATATAAAGTGTAAATTTATTCACCCAGCCTCAAAGGAAACGACCATAAAACCTGTAAAACATGATACAAAATCAGGGAAAATCCGAGAAAACTTTATAGATTAGGATTGACCACATAAGCCGGATTTGATGGTGTGACATACATGAGTGGTGGTGGTGGTTAGTTGGTGGTATCAAAACCTTTGGCAATTTGCAACTGTCAAACATACGTCTTCATTTCCGAACCCATCCACCCTCACTCCCAGACCAAGAAAAAGCAAAGGACTGAGCTGAGCCGATTCAATTTGAATTGCATTCGCATCCTATTTCCATTGTCATTGTCACCCATTGGATGGCCTTTCTCCTCTCCCCCATTTTTCTCGCCATCCCCATTCACATCCCCCCTTTTGTGTGTGTGTGAGAGTCATTCATCCATTATTCTCAGCCTCGTATCAAATCTCTGAATGAATGAATCAGACGAAATCTTAGGAAAACTGGAGGATTTCTTTTCAACCAAGAAGCGGAAAAATAAGGAGGGGAAAGTAAACAATGGGGGAAGTCATTTGTCTTTTTCCCATCGTCTTATCTCAAACTGTCATCCTCACCCACCCACCC